>APFE030158120.1:139668-185866 GCA_000404065.3 Pinus taeda
AAGGGGAGGTCTTCACCCAAGGATATTTATTCTCCTCATTTTTTTTTTTTTTTTTTGTCATCTCTGGGTTTCCTCAAGAGAGGTTTTTAGCCCCAAGATGGGACTCAAGCACCTCATAGAGGTTTTCACTGGAGTCCTTATTATATTTTTCTTTTTTCTTTTTTCTTTTTTAATGAGTGGGTGAAGTGGAGGCTAAGGTTTGCTCCACTACCAACACTATTTTACTCAACTCTTCAATGAATTCTTGCTTGAAGAGGGGCTTCTTATAGATTTTCAACCTATGCCCATTAACAAGCATGGGGATGGCTTCCTCATCAATAGTCCTGATCAGAACTGAGCCATTGTCATTACATTTTTCTATAAGGTATGGTCCCAGCCATCTTGTCCGTAGCTTTCCCTTGAAATCTTTGTACCTTGAGTCATACAGCAGTGCCCAGTCTCCTTCTTGGAATTGTTTCTCCTTGATGCTTTTGTCGTGCCATATCTTCTTCTGCAGCTGGATTACTTTTGTGTGGAGAAGGGCCTGCAATCTCTGTTCATCCAATCCATTAAGCTTGAGTAACCTTTCCCTTTATGCATGGCTGAGATTTAGGTCCAGCTGAGTTGCCATCCTTAGTGTATTGTATTCAAATTCTATTGACAGCAGAGCCTCCTTTCCATAGACCAGCTCATAGGGTGTGAACCCTGTGGTGGTCTTCCATGTGATGTTGTAGGCCCAGGTGGCCTCAACCAATCAATCTACCCAATCTTTCATGCTGCTACTCACTACCTTAGTCAAAATTCCCTCCAAAGCTCCGTTGGTGACTTCCACCTATCCATTGGCTTGTGGATGGTAGGGGCTGGAAGTCCTATGCTTGATTTTATGATGGATAAGTAGGTCTTCAATCAGATTGGAGGTGAACTAACTTCCTTGATCTGTAACCAGTTCTCTTGGATACCCGAACTTATACAATATGTTCTCTCTTAAAAACTCAGCTAATTTTTCTTTGGTTGCTACCTTGATTGCCTTTGTCTCTACCCATTTTGTCAGATAATCGGTGCACACAATGATGTATTGTTTCTGGTTTGAAGGAGAGTTGATAGGACCCACAAAGTCCATGCCCCACTTCTCAAATGGCTCAAAAGTCACTTGAGGCTGCAAGGGCATCTCATCCTTTGGAGTAGGTTTCCCCATCCTTTGACACCGATCACCTTGGTTGATATATCTCCTCACATCTTGATGAAGAGTGGGCCAATAGTAACCAACTTGCAGAATTTTGAAGGCAGTCCTCTTTGCTGCAAAATGGCCTACACAAGGCCCATCATGACAAGTCAAGAGAATGTCAAAAACTTCCTCCTCCCTGACACATCTTCTCAAAACCTGATCTGGGCCAAGTTTGAAGAGATTGCCCCCAATCCAAGTGAAAGGGGCACTTTTCCTCACGATCTTGCTCTTCTCTTTTGAAGACAGATGTGGCAGGAACTGTGTTGAAACCAAGTAATTCACTATCTCAGCAAACCATGGAGAGAGTACTGAGATAGTGAATAGGTGTTCATCTGGCATCTGATCATCCACCATTCCTTCTTCACCTACAGGCAGATTTATTCTAGACAAAAATCAGCAAGAACATTTTCCTTACCGGGCTGATCAACAATGGTCAGATCAAACTGCTGCAATAAAAGCAACCACCTAATAATGTGAGAATTCACATTCGGTTTGTTCATTAAATTCCTAATTGTAACATGATCAGTGTGTACAAAGGTTTGATAACCTATGATGTAATGTCTAAATTTATTTAAGGAGTGTAATACAGCTAGGAGTTCCTTCTTGGTTACTGTGTAGTTCAACTCTGCCTTTGACAAATTTTTACTTATAAAGTATATGGCATAAGGTAACTTTTCATCAATTTTCCCTAAGGCTACTCCTATTTCTTTTTTCAAGGCATCTGTGTGAATGTGGAAAGGTAGGGCCCAGTTTGGACCTCTCAAAATTGGGGTAGTCACAAGTTTACTTTTCAAGGTATCTAGGGCTTCTTGACAGTTGTCAATCCATATGAACTCGACATCTTTCCCCAAAATACCAAAAAATGGAGAGGCTAGCTTACAGAAATCTTTAATGAATCTTCTATAATATCCCGCTAAGCCTAGGAAACTTTGGACATCTCTCACCTTTTGAGGAGGTGGGACCCTTTGGATGATGGCAATTTTGTTGGGGTCCACTTGTGATCCTTGCTGAGAGATTGCATGACCTAGCACAGTCCCTTCAGTCATCAAGAGTTCACACTTTTCTGGACTAAGGGACAGGTTCATTTCAATACACTTGTCCAAAACTTCCCCCAGGTTAGACAAAGCTTCCTGGAAGTTAGAACCATAAAGAGTAAAATCATCCATATATATTTCCACTACATCATGAACCAGTTCAGAGAATATACTCAATACTACTCTCTGGAAAGTGGCAGGAGCATTGCACAAACCAAAAGGAAGGACCCGATATGGTACCTCAAGGACAAGTGAAAGTGGTCTTATCTTGGTCTTCTGGGCTGATTTGGATCTGATTGTAACCGCTAAACCCATCTAGGAAGGAGAAAAAAATTCCCCGCCAGACCACCTAACACTTGATCTATGAAAGGCAAAGGAAAATGGTCCTTCTTGGTGGCCTTGTTCAGTTCCCGATAATCGACACAGATTCTCCACTTACCATTTTTCTTTGGCACTCGCACCAAAGGAGAGACCCAGTCACTGTCAGAGATGGGGTAGATGAATCCTGCATCCAGTAACTTTTGCAATTCTTCCTTGACAATGTCTTTAAGGGTTGGATTCATCCTCCTTTCAGGCTACATGACTGGTTTGAAATATTCCTTAATGTAAATGTGATGAGTACATACCAAAGGGTGCACTCCCTTCATCTCCTTATAGCTCCAAGCGAAGGCTTCCAAATGGTTTCTCAATAAGCTACATAGTTCCTTCTCCTGAGAGGTGGATAGGGATGAGTTGATTTTCAAGGTTCTTTCTGGGCCAAACTCTATATTCTTAACTCAAATAAAGGTTGGGTTAGCCACATAGAAATCAACTAAAGGATTGTCTTTGGTTTCTTTCACTAGCTTTTCTGATGGCAACATACTGAGGGGTGGATTCTAAATCAAGTTTTCAATGAGATCATCCTCAGTTTATGGTTTCCCCCCATGGCAGATTTTACTGCACACAATGGTGTAGAATAGACTTCATCCTCATCTTCCTCCTCAAACCATAGAGGTAGATCATGTTCTAACAAAGGTTGGGCAGGAGGGTATAGGACTAGCTGATTGGACATATGCCCATTCTTGATTGTCATGTTCCCAGCTCGACAACTGATGTAGGCATCTGCAGTATCCAACTAGGGTCTTCCCAGGATGAGAGGATACCCAGTGAGCTTTTCCTTCAGCTGGAGAACCAAGAAATTAGCAAGGTACTCCCAAGAATCGATGGAGACGATTACATCTTCCATAATCCCTTCAGGGGTCATGGTGGAGCGGTCTACTAACTGCAGTACTATTGTGGTCTTTCTTAGGAAGCCCTAGAGGTTGAGCTTGAGCATAGTGTCCTCGGTCATCACATTAATGGTATCCCCTAGATCAATCAGGGTATGGGGGATCATGGTGCCATTGATGTGGACATCAACTACTGGGCTTCCAAGGTCTAGATACTTCGAATAGATTACCTGTCCCAGCATTAGGTCGAACAGTTGTGCTATGACATTGATGGTTGGGGCATCTCTCTTGCACCTACCTGGATGCCTGAAGCACTTCTCTTTGATCATCTTGTTGTATATATTCACATCCTTTATGGCTTGGAGAAGTGGTATCTTTACACATAATTATTTCAATTCTCCCAAAAGTTCAATTTCTTCTACGGTAGGTTGTGTTGTTCTGGATAATCTCTCAGGAAAGGGTGGAATTGCTTTCGGTTCACTTTCCTCTTTATCTTCCTCATCCTCCTTAGGGGGAGGCTGGATATCTATTACCTTCCTAGGTCGTAGGTTAATCTCCTGAATCTCCATGGCATAGGTTGGGCATTATGGTTCCCCACTATATACTTGCTGAGACTGTCTGTTATTCGGGTTCGCATTCGGTTGAGCAAGAATTTGGGGTTGCCTTGGTGGAGAAGGAGGCAATAGTTGTGTTTGAGTAGGTGGTGGAGGCAAAAGAGTTGGAGGAGAGTTGTATTGGGGCCTCCACCCCTGATGAGGTGCATTCCACTGAGGCTGTGGCTGAGCATAGGAGTGAAATGAATGAGCGGCTGGTTGAGCATGATATTGAGATGGATATGACCAAGGAGGAGGTGTGGACCAGGATGGATGAGCAGGGGGGCCCCAAGAAGGCATGGAAGTGGCTTGATTGGGGTTGTAGTATGCCTGGGATGTCCCTTGCATTCCCTACTGGTAAGGTGTAGGTCCATGCGGCCTCCTTTGATTTATGAAATAGAGTGGTTCGGTAGCTCCTTCGGCCCCTTGGTATACAGCTTTAAGTCTGAGCAAGGAAGGGCACTTGTTTGTAGGATGATCTTCTTCACAAACTGAACACACCTCTATAGAGTTCAATGGGCATTCGTTCCTAGGATGCCTTCTAGTGCACCTAGGACAAAAAATGGCCAAAGCCCTCTTTGCTTCCTCTTGTTTCCTTTTGATATGCAAGGTATCCATTTGCATGGCAAGAGTCTGCAGTATCTCACTCTTGAAATCTTCCAGCATGTTTCCAAATTCACCTTTGAGGGATGAACTAGAGGAGGAGGTATCAGCCATGGGTTGACTCCCCCTACCTTTCTTTCTAGCTACGCTAGAATGGCTTCTAAAGACAGTCTTTATGTCTTCATAAGGTAGCTGGTAGATGTCTCCCCCAGCCAGTAAATGGAGGATGTCTAGAAGGTCTTCCGAAATTCCCTTGAGCAGGTCCAACTTCAGAGATTCGGGGTCAAGTGCATCTCGCCCTTTTATAACTGAGCTGGAATCTCTCTTCATAAACTTCCAAGGATTCATCACTTCCCATGGTCATTCGGAATATTTCTTCCTTGGTGTCTTTTGACCTATAGTAGTCCCGATATTTGTTTTTAAAGGCTTGTTGCATCTGAGCCCAAGTTGTGATGTTGTTGCTAGGTAACCCCATGAACCAATGCAATGTTGCATCCTTGAGGGTAAAAGGAAATAGTTTCAACTTATGCTCATCTTCTGCATAGTCATAGGTTCGACAGATAACAGCGAACTCAAATAGGAAGGTGTTAGGATCTTCTGTAGTTAATCCATGGAAGTAAGGTAGGGTTGAAGGGCTTATGTTCTTCATTTTAGTTTCCCCATCGGTCTCTCAGATGGGAAAGGTACCCTCTACTCTTTATCCATTCCCCCTAGCATTTCTTTTTTTGGCCATTGTCTCAGGAGGGATGGTTTCTTCCTCTTCTTGTCCTATAGGTTCTTCAAATATTTATGGTTATTCTCCTAAAGGATCTTCTAGATCACTACCACCGAAGAAGAGAGAAGGGTGGCTTTGTGATGTGGTGGGGGTGTTGGGTAGGAATTTCCCTGAATTATCTCTGTTCCTATGAGGCATAAAAGGGAATCTCTTTTTTTGGGTGATTTTTGTTTTTTTTTTCCACTACTTGTACCTGCAAAATTGAAATTGATTGAACAAACAAATTGCAACTACTGAAATGAACTTGCTGAAAGGAAATTGCAGAGTTGAAATGAAAGCAGGGAAATGACTAATATTGGAATGAAAATTACAGAATTGAAAGAACTAATCTACTTTTCCTGAAATGGAAATTGCAGAATTGAAAGGGCTAATCTACTTTTGTTGAAATGGAAATTGCAGAATTTAAAGAACTAATCTACTTTTTCTGAAATGGAAATTGCAGAATTTGAAAGAAACAACTACTCTACTTTTGCTGAAATGAACTACTTGGCAGAATGTTGCAATAGAAAATATAGGAAAAGTAGTAATCACACAATACTCTAACGCTTCCCCGGCAATGGAGCCAAAAAGTGGTGAGCACCAGTATTGCAGAAATAATGCTGCAACTCCTGGGGCTTCCTACTTTACTTTTATCAACCCGGTAGTTCGTAACAAACTTGGAAGCGACGGTGCTATATGCACAAGTACTAGCTCTCACTGTAGGTTGTCACTTGGTCAGTTGGCGCAAGATCACTAGGAGCTCAATCCAACTTCTATGAGTTTCCAGAAGAAGCTTTTAACTGTGATGAAAGAAAGCTAACTCTACAAAGACTATTCTACTTCCAAAAAGAGAAAGAAGACTGGAATGTAAAGCAAACCCTAGCAAACCCTAATTTTTCCAACTAACCCTACATTTGCAGAAAAATAGATGAAAATTGATGAAATGAATGCCATTGACTACTGAAAAGGTAAATTACATCTATTCAAGTTATTCCTAGAAGAAAATGAGAAAAGAACATCTTTTTGTGTTTTTATGTGTTTTATGTGAAATTGTTATGCATGTGATTTTGTCTGTTTGTGACTGTGGCAGAGGGTTGGTGGTGATGGAGGGTGGATTTGGTTTTTGTAGAGGTTTAAGAAGGTGTGGAGGGGTCCTAAGAAGCCTCGTGTAACCTTCTAACTTCGAAAAATCACTCACAGAAAATTCTACAGGAGATTGCAGGGGATATACAAGAGGATGTCGAGAGCTAGTTTTAGAGGTTTTAAGAGTGGAAAAATGGTGGGAAAGGGTAGAAGAAGACTATAGGAATGTGTTTAGGTGTCTGGGGCTTAACAAGGAGGATTAGGAAAGAAAATTATGGTTGGGTTTGTTCAAATGACGAGAGGAAAGCTTATGGAAAAAGTACAGAAATTAGGGCAGATTCGTGAAGGACTGTGAATGACTTTTGAAACCTATGAGAAATGAGATGATGTTGGATACTTTATTGATGTATTAGGAGATGAGGTGTGTTGTAAGAGATCTGCACATCTAACTACCGAAACTGAGCAAGAAAAGGACTAGCTGCACCAAGAAAACAGAACCATATCTCTTGTTAACCTAATTTCTAACCTAGAAGCATAAAATGTTGAACAGTACCTTACGAATAGAAAAGCTTGCAAAGTGATTTATTATAGAAATAGGAAATAATCTTGACAAAATTAATTTGAAGAAATGCTTTAACTTTTCAAATCAAATCATCACACTAGAAATTGCATGCAAGAATCAAAATTGTGTTTTTGGTGGCAGCAATGGTGCCTTGACCTCAAATCATGGTCCCAGGAAGGGAGAAAGGAGATCAGGGCGTGTTGTTCACCTTTTTTAATCTTAGCCTATCACTGTATTAGCCTACTTCAGCAAGTGAAACAAAAAGCAGCTATGCAAACCATCAAAAGCAACCTATTCTAAACAAGGTAAAATGAATCTATGTAACAGAAATTAACTCATGAACTGAAGCAAAAACATATAAGTACAAAGAAAGAGGTTTTGGGCAGCTTGGGTTGGGCCCTAACCCAAGAGCTTCAGCCATCTAAAAGAAATCAGTGCTGGCTCAGAAAATATGTCATCTCCATTATCAAAATAAAAGTCACATTACATAAACTATTCACAAAAATAAGCTCGAAAATGAGCTGAACAAGAGCTGTACAAAAGTGCGAAAATTATACTAATAAATGACTAAACTACTGAGGCTCTAAGCCCCCCTATTTATACAAATGGAGTCCCTCAACAACCCTCCTAAAATCAAGGGGCTCGACTTCCCAGAACTAGAGATAGGCAGCAGTTCTTCTTGACTTGCTCGGCTGCCCCTTGGATGCATCGATGTGGCTGTTTGTGCTCTGAGTTTCTGATGGAGGATTCGAGGTAGGGAGTCTTAAATGAGGGGGACACCCTCCTACAAATCCTCTCCCTTGTTTTCTCGAATATTGGCTGCCAAATGCTCATTAATCCTTTGACTTTGTCCCAAATTGACCAAAAATCTGCATAAAGCACACATTAGACTTCATGGCATGATGACTAACCCAATTCACTCTATTAGCATAAATATAATCAAAAACATGCAATAAAATAATGAGAATGGTGGATTAAGGTTAGTTAAGAGGAGAAATGAGCCCATATAATTACCCATTTCTTGGGCTCATCAATAAGTTTGATAGATTCCCTAGAAATTTCAAGATGCACTAGTTAGGGCCGTATATTATTAAGGAGATTACCAACGGAGGCGCGGTACAGTTGGTCAAGTTAAATGGAGAACCCATACCAGGAAATTTGAATGGCAGTCACTTGAATCCATACATCAGTGATCTGGTAATGTGACTATATGAAGGTGGCACAGTCTTAGCACTCCAGGTAGCTGAAAGGAGGCACGGGACTATAAACTACTCTTCCCAGGAACTGCGCGATGTTAGGACTATGCGCAGTATCGGAGTGTCACAAGGTTTGCGATAGTGCGAAAACAATTGTGTTGGCATGCAGGTCTACCAAAAAGTGACTGTTAAAGTCACTATTCATAATTTGATGGTTGGTTTGAGGCCAAATGGAGTGGGTGGCATGCATTTAAGGCAAACTTTATGGGATAGATTCTTGAAAATCTGATGCCAATCTAGCATTAATGGACCGAATATGGGGGGAATGGTCAAATTCAATTTCAAAAGGTGTTATAAATTACAAGCGGCTGTCTAGCAAATAGCACCTGGGAATTTGAGAACTAAGTTGTTGCGCTCTCGTGTATTCATGAACTGAGACTTATTCAAGAGTCTAAAAGTGAATTCATTGTTTGAGAAACTACCATAGACACTAAAAGAACTCTGGAGTAGCACTATGTCAGCACCTAAAGAAGCCATTGAAAAAGGAGTAGTGACAGCCGAGGAAGCCGCACAGGAAATTGTGGAAGTGGAAGCCCTAGAGAGCACCAGAATAGTTGTTGAGGTCCCTAAATCACCATGAACACTGAGACCCAAGAAGGATAAGAAGGCCATGATCCCAATGCGCATCTTGCCCCAAAATCTACTGAGGACCAAGCTCACATTGTAGGAAAAGGGGAAGACCATTAATCTAGAGGTCGATGAGGAGGAAGAGTTTGAATAAATCCTGGTGGAGGAGGAGGATGTAGAGATGGACATTGAAACCAAGGGTGTGGACCCTATTACCCAGTTACCTGAATATGTTCCACCGTGCAAGGGTAAAGCCAAGGTGCCAAAGGATATAGATGAGAGCAAGAGCTCTCTGCAAACTCCACTGCTCCCAGACGATATTATTTTTTAGGGAGCGCACTTGGGACGGGTTCTCGTGTTGAAATTTGAATATTGGGACCTCACAGACCATGAGAAGCTCCCGCATTTAGCGACTACGAAGCTAATGTGCCAGAAGATGGACGTGACGGCTGGAATGATTGAATTGGAGCCACAGAAATGGCTCAAAGGTGTCGAGAAAGCAGGGTTTCTAAACCTACTTTGGGTGCATGATGGCTGCTTTTGGCTGGAGGATCCCATCCCCATCATAGACCATCTGATCCACTGAATTACATGGCTACCTCACTCATGGGAGGATCCATCAAACATTTCAGAGGGAAAAGGTGGCAAGTTGGCCCTCGCGGAGGCAATGAAAAAGAAGTTTAGTTTGGAGAAGAAGAAGCGAGGGTATGCCATCTCCAGCATCAACAACCCTGCAGTTAAGGTTGTGACACAAATATTGGTAGGAAAGGTGACGTGGAAGTGCTACACGGATGAGGTGCCCGCGCCAGTGGTTGCACTAGCGGTGCAGTGACCAGAAGGAGTCCAGTTCAAATGGGCGAACTATCTATGCAGCAAGTTCCTTGTGAACTGTCGTGAGGCATAGGAATAGGGAAAAACATTTCATTACGCATGGCTCCTAAAATCAATAGTACTAGTGGCATGGGAATTTCCCAAAGATAGCCAATTCCCTTCGATCACATAGGACCTTCCAGAGGCAGCGAAGTATGATTCATTGTGGGAAACCAAGGACATGCAACAAATCAGAGAAAGCAAGATATTTTGAGTGCTAATGGAGATGAACATCTGGATGGGGATCAATCACAAGCCACGGTTATTACCCATAGTCTACAACAGTTTTCAAAGCTTTGCAGATTTCAAATCATCCACCATGTCTTCATCAGGGTGCGGAAGGACCCTACGAAGACTTGGCATGATTTACTGTACTTGGTGACTGATGATGTGATATTCGCAGTCCTTGAGTCTTGGCCATTGGAGTGGCACACTCCAGCTGGCTCATCAGTGGAAATAAAGAAGTCTACCATGTAGCACAAGAAGGAAGAGATAAAAATTTGGATGGCACAGCTAGCAGAAAAGCGTAGGAAAAAAGAAGCAACAGCTAAGGCCTAGGCAGCGTGCGACACTGCAAAACTGGCGGAACAGTAGAAAACAGGAGAAGAAGAGTGCAAAGGACGGAAGTCACCTTCACCTGAACTAGATATAGGCACACAACAAGGTGGTGCAGACTTGTAAATGATGTCCACCTAGCTCAAGCATCAGTGACCATGAGATCAGAGAGTGCCGTGAAACAAAACAAAGGCATCGAAGACATCATTTGACCCAATCACCCTCACTAAGGGGAATTTGCATGACATCAGCAAAACGATGAGGGATGTCACCGCAGAGGCCCTCCAACAATGTGAAGAACAACAGCAGCTAGTATTGGGGGCCCTTCGGACAAAGTTATAGGAGTTACAGGTTCACACTCCACAGGCTAGCGCAGTGTCCACCAACCTTGTAGTCAGTACTTCAGCTGTTGAGGAAATGTTGCGCGCCAAGGTGGCCAACATGATAGTGTTACCAAATGGGGCACTTACTACAAAAAAAGGAGGCTGACAGGGCCACGGTTAGTAGTTTGAAAGGGGTCTGATTAAATATGATTGCACTCCCTCAGGAGATGCTCTATATCTTGCAGGATGGAGTCACTGTGGAACTTCGAGCCAGGGAGAGTCGTGCACTGAAGGTGATGAGTGAGCAGCGCATCAACATTGAGTAGTTGGGCCTGTAGCGCAACAAGGTAGTGGAGCAGAATAGGTAGATAATGCAGGTTGTAGAGGAAGCTTGTTGGATGGTCCTATAGTTGGACATTCATGCAGAAGAATTGGTGGAGGTGAGCATCTGCAAATTGGCCACAGGGGTGCGCGATGCTAGAGAAGAGATGGTCCGGGTTTAGCTGGCACTCAACCTACAAATTGTAGAACTGCAGCTGAAGGTTCAGCCTTCAACTCCTCTAGAAATCATGGAACAGTGAACCATTGTTGTTACAACAGCAACAGCGGCAGTTGACAGCATGGTGGCAGACTGCATGCAGCTATTCGAGCAGTCATTCAAGGTCCTAACCACCCTGTAGGAGGACCCGAATGTGCAGTGCCTAGAGACAGAGGCACGCAAGGTGCAACAGAAATATGATGAGGTAAAAGGGACCACGCAAACTGTTTCCCTTACACAAAGGCTTGCAAATATGCAGGAGGCAAAGGCGCTCAAGGAAAAGGTGGATGTTGCTCGTCATAAGGAAGCAGTCTTAAAAGCACGCCTACTACCATGGATCGATGAGGCCTATACAACTACAGCCTCCATCGAAGAAAAGCTCGCGCAACTGCAAGAAACTCAGTAGAGGATTTAGGGCAGCAGTTCAGCAATAGCAATCACTGACCAGCGTGTGGAAGAAGTTCAGCAGGCAACCGCTCAGTGCGTTGCCAAAGTTGCAGCGATCCAAACAAATCTGGGTGTTCTTCGTGCTAAGATCTCTGCACCTACACAGTGACTCGAGAGTGAGTCACGATGTTTGTGTTGGGGGGCTATTGGGCGCAGGATCACCCAAGGGCAGTTTTGTGGCTTAGAGCCCAAGTTTTGGTCCAATTTTGTAATTCCAATATAAAGACTCCGCATTTTGTGGGCGTGGAGTGCGTAGTTGTTAAAGAGTCATAGGGTTGTCCGCCCTTATTTTTATAATGTAATGTCGATTGTAAAATACCTACCCATGGTCTATGGACCATGGGATTGTATAAATAGAGCAAAGCTCTAAGTATTCAAAGGCATCTAATGAAAAATCAATGAAGATGTATGCGAGATAGATCTGAAGTGTAAGTCTAAGTTCTGGGTCATAGCATAGGTAGAGCCTCTGCAGCTAAGTGCGCAGAGGCCTAGTAGTCCACAACTGAGTGTGCGGACCCCTGCAGCTGAGTACGCAGGGTGAGTCGAATCTATAATCATATGGAAGTATTAATAAAGAGAAGTTTTCTATCATTTCTGCATCTTTATTTCCTGTTATGCATCTATTATATTGGGTATGAATTTCACTTCTAATGCTTATATGATGTGCAAATGTGTATAATTATATTGGTTAAGAGAACGCAAGTAAGAACATCTGTTTTTGTGAAACTAACTAATATCTGTTAATAAGATAAGATACTTAACCTAGCTTGGGAACTAGCGCAGTTTGCTGCCCTAGCAGCGCAAAAGGACTTCAACCCTTGGGTAGGGCTGCATGGAAGCGGAGTGTAACGATTCGCAAAGGTACTGAAGGGTAGAATTATTGGGTACGGGATCCCCCAAGGGATGTTTTGGGGCTTATAACCCAGATTTTGGTCAATTTTGCAATTCCAATGTAAAGACTCCACATTTTGTGGGAGTGGAGCGCGTCGTTTGTTAAGAGTCACAGGTTTTTCTGCCCTTATTTTGTTATTGTAATGTCAGTTGTAGAAGATCTACCCATGGTCCGTGAATCATGCGATTGTATAAATAGAGCAAGGCTCTAAGTAGCTAAGCTAATCTAATCTAAGATGAAGAACATATGATGTATGCGAGATAGATCTGAAGTGTAAAGTCTAGTTTTGGGTCATAGAGTAGGAAGAGGCTCTACAGCTGAGTGTGCAGAGGCCTAGTGGTTCATATTTGAGTGCGCAGACCCCTGAAGCTGAGTGTGCAGGGTGAGTCGAGTGTGTAATCATCTAGAAGTATTAATAAAGAGACATTTCTACAAATTCTGCGTCTTTATTTCCTATTTTATGCATCTGATATCTTGGGTATAAATTTCACTTCTAATGCTTATATGATGCACGAATGTGTCTAATTGTATTGATTAAGTGAACACATGTAAGAAGATATTTTTACGCGAAGATAATTAATATTTGTCACTAATATAAGTAAGATACTTAGTCTAGTTTGGGAAATAGTGCAGTTCACTGCTGTAGCAATACAAAAGGACTTAAGCCCCTGTTAGGGCTACGCGAAAGTCGATTATAACAAATCGCAAAGGTACACAAAGGTAGGTCTAGTTAGACTAAACTGACATCACAGACATATCAAGGGTGTGGAAACTTGGTTCCAGCATCCCCCCATACTTCTTTGAGTGAGACTTCAGTCCGCGCTCCGCAGGTTGATGCCGAAAGGGCCATAGTGTAGGGATTTTTTTGGTTAAATAACTTTGAACCTGGGTTAGGCCCCCATAAGCCAACAAATGGTTCCGTTTCCGGGACCAGAATTTGTATGAGAGTTGTGTGATGTCATATTTTTGGAATCCAACTGAGAAAGAAATTAAAGGCTAGTTAGACAGAAGAATTCACTAGTTCATGGCGCAGGAGAATAAAAACCCGCGACTATCAAAAGAAGAGTGGCTAGATAGCTACCTATATACAGAGATCCACCAAATATTTTTTGCATCCTTCCCTACTGAGCTATACGAGTTGATCGCGAAGCTAGCAAATAGCTAAGGAAGGTGGAAACTTGACGGTCCTATTGTGTGGACCCCATAGCTAGTGCAAAGATTGGAAGCATCGGAGGATAAGATCGCATGCGTTGTCGATCATTGGCTCGATCATATTATAGGAGGATTTGTTACTGATTTCATGGTTGACACCTCAGTTAGCTACAGTGAGGTAGAGCGACGCTTTCACAAAGGACCGCGAGGTAAGTACATAAAGTCTTTGAATACTTGGATTAAAATGTTGTTGTGCGAAAAGCGAGTTATGCAGTTACGTTGATGTTTGGGGCTATACGAAGTGGAAATATTTACAGGAACGAAGGAAATAAGGGTCCAGAAAATAGCCCCTTGATTTCACCTCTGTGAGGGGACGAGGAAGAGCTCGTGAAGGTCTCTCTGCGAAGTACTATTCATCTGATAAGACAAACAATTCTGTGAACTCCACCTCTGCCCACACCACCACCGAATTCACCGCCATCACCTCCATCTTCACCCGTACCAACTCCACCACCACCACAATTTAGTATGGCAAGCATAGCGAAGTTGCCTGTGTTCAAAGGTTTGGGAAACAAAGATCTGAACCAATTCTGGTTTGTTGTAAGTGTTGTATGGAAAGCGCAAGGTGTTACAAATGACCATATAAAGAAAGCGACGCTGGTTAGTGCTCTACAGGATTGCGTGCTGACATGGTATATTAAGTATTCCATTGACAACCGAAATGCAAGAGTCGCGGATATTCAAACAATGCTAAATGGAGAATTTAGAAGGCCTAAGTCTGAAGCGCATTCAATCGTGGGATTTAGAGAGATCACGATGCTACCAGGTGAGACTCTTTGGGAACTAGATCAAAAGCTGAAATGTACGGTTCACGAAGCCAATATGAATCTAACAGATGGACAACATTGCTAGTGGTTTGTAGCTTCACTACTACCACATTTAAGGAGTACGCTATCGCAGCAGAAGATAACAACTCAAGTAGAGGCTTTGGAGATTGCTATGAGGCTACATGAGACCTCGATGAAAGATCCTAACCTAGGAGTTTAGCAGATCCACATGCAGCTAAAGAATTTGTGCCTTGAGATGCAGAGTCTGAAACAGGACAGGACAGTTTGACCAAAAGTGTGCAAAGAGGTATGGTGTGTGAAATGCAAGGGTTAGGGTCATGACAAAGACCATTGCCCGGTTTTTACAAATTACCTTGCAGGAGGAGGATCGATGCATTTAACGTTGGAAGCTCAAGAAGGACCCAGTGCGGCACCTGCTTTATGGTGCACGATCTGTCAAATAGATGGAAAGCATGCCACGAACAATTGTCACCTGTTACATAAGTATACGCAAAATTCGCAACAGTTGTTCTGCAACTTTTGTAGGTCGGTGGGACATGACGAGCATACATGCAAAAGCTATGATTTGATGATGGATAGAACTCCCACCTACAGAGTCCAGGCTAAAACATGGCCGCTTGACCTGAATGCAGGAATGGCACAAATAGGATTTCAGGGGCGCCAATGAGGCTGAGGTGGAGGAGGACCTAGTAAAGGTCGCGGACAGTTGATTTGCTACAATTGCAGAGGGCTAGGACATTATGCCCATGATTACATGAATCCAATGCGCCCGTCGTATAAGTATTGCACAATGTTTGATCATGAGATAAAATATTTTCCTACACTGATAGCTAGGATCCGTGACAAGGGAGCACTACCCCCTCCCCTGACTTAGAACCTGTAGATGATGAGGTCTGAGCCACGTGAGGAAGACTCAAATGTAAACATTGTGCTCCAAAGTGGAATCACAACAGGAGATGACAAGGGGAAACAGCCTGAAGGGAGTACTTGGGTTCGCAAAGCTCTAATGAAAGAAGTTGAGTTTGATTTGGAGTGTGCTCAGGAAACCTTCATGGAAGCTAAGAAGAGCTTCATTGATGCCTCCACTTCAGGAAGCAAAGATAAACTAGAGCCAGACATGGACCCATCCATGCTCATAAATTTCCTGGAAACCTGTATGAAGTTACTGCGTGACAGTAAGGCTGTAAAAGGGTTACAGGAGCTCATCAACAGATGCATTGGGACCATGCCAGGAGAACCGAGCGTAGTCCGGAAGATCAGAAAGCATAAGACAAGGACAAGCCATGAAATGAGACTCACCACACAGATTGGAGAATATGAGATGGATCAAGTCATTCTAGATTTGGGATCAAACGTGAATGTTTTACCAAAATAGACATGGGAATGAATGGGAAGACTTGCACTGCAGTGGCCTCCAGTTCAGCTAAGAATGGCGAACCAGCAAAAAATAATACCCATGGGTCGATTGCATGGAATAACTGTGGATATTGAGGGAGCGAGCACGCTGGCAGATTTCGAAGTGATAGATATTTTGGATGATAATAATCCCTACCCAATGCTCCTAGGAATTGACTGGGCCACTAATATGAACAAGATAATCAATCTGAAGAAGTGAAAAATGATCTTTGAGAAAAAGTCACTGCACGTAATTATACTGTTGGACCTTGCAGAAGGATCACGCTATACGGAGCTAGTCCATGACTATGAGAGTGATTATGATATGGATTGCATCTATAAGATAACAGTGTGGGACCAAGACTGGGTAAATCCCACTACAAATGGGTAGATTACATGGGAGCACGAGAGCTTCTACACTTTAGATTCTGACGAAGAAATAGAATGATGGTAGAATCTATTAAATGAAGTAACTACGTTGAATTGCAATATGATGACCAAGTCGTTGCGCTGCGTGTCGACAAAACTAAGAGATTTGCCTACTTATGATGGTCTATATGAGGTAGATACCTTCTTGGATACATTTGAAAGGGAGGTGCTGGAAAAGTGCTTCCACACCTTGGATTGGGTATTGTGCACTACACCCACGAGATGGTGGGGTACGCACAAAGGGAGTTTTGATGATTGGCACGAATGTAGGAGAATGATGCGAGTACAATTTGGGAAGCCTAAGGTGTGACTGAGGACAGGTATGATGGGTAGGATGATCCACGCACGCATCTAGCCAAGTGGATGTAGGCCTATGGAGAAAATCCACAACTTGAGTGGGTGCACCTATTCTATCATACCCTAGATGTTATACCAATGAACTGGTATATATAAACATAGCTCCGCCATGGGACAGGTGAATGGGATATCTTGCGTGAAGGGTTCATGATGACCTTCAAGTTTGAGGATGGGTGCGAAAATATTGATGAAGCACTACAAGAGGTAAAAGCAACCATCTTTTGGATGTATCGGTAGACTTGACTCAACCTGAATGGGCTACTCAGCTGAGTCGTGTGCTAGAATGTTATAATGTAATTGTTGAAGAAGAGGATGAGGATCCACGAAATATTAACATTCCAAAAATATAAGGCCACAGTGAGGTTCAAGGACCACGGATTGAGAACCCTGATATAACTGTGTCGATGAAAACTAAGCAGGTGAACATTGGTACGGAGGCAAAACCCAAGTTGGCGAGGATCGGAGACTACTAGGACGATGCGACGGTGGATAAGGTTGCTAAATTACTTCGTGAATATCAGGACTTATTCCTGACCAAGTTTACAGATTTGAAAGGGATAATCGGAGATCTATGAGTGATGAAGATCACAATAAACTCCCACACGAAGCCAGTTAAGTAGAGGCCTTACCGCTTAATGAAATACAAGGAGAAGGTCCACGTAGAACTAGACAAAATGCTTGCAACAGGAATCATTGAGCCTGTGGAAGAATCCAATTGGGTAAGCCCAATAGTGGTACAAGAGAAGAAGCAGAATGATAAGATAAGGATATGCGTGGATCTTAAAAAATTGGATGATGCTTCTGTGCATGACCCATTCCCAACTCCGGTCATGGATGAAGTGTTGGACAATGTAGGTGGTCAGAAAGCATATTCTTTCACTCATGGATTCTTAGGGTACCACCAAATCAAAATCACGTCGGAGGATAGGAGAAAGACAACCTTCGCAACTGAGTGGGGTTGCTTTCAATATATTTTCATGCCTTTTGGATTGAAGAATGTGTTGGCTATCTTTTCGCGCGTGGTTGTTGTAGCATTTAAAGAATATATTCATAAGTTCTTGGAGGTCTATTTTGATGACTGGACTGTATTTGGGCTGGTTAAGTGCCATGTAGCGAGCTTGTGCTTGATGTTGGATACCTACCAAAGATACCAAATTGTGCTCAACCTCAAGAAGTGTCTATTTCTCATTCCTTTCGGGAACCTATTGGGGACGTGGTTTGCAAACAAGGGCTGATGGTAGACCCCACGAAGATCGCGGTGCTTCTGAACTTGGAAGCGCCAAGAAGTGTGAAACAGTTGCGCGCTACTCTGGGACATACGGGATATTACAGAAAGTTTATCAAAGGCTATGCCCAGATCACCACACCGATGGAAAAACTGTTGAAAAAGGATGTCACATTCTGCTGGAACGATGATTCTAAAAAAAGGTTGGATATATTGAACGAAAATATGGTTATTGCATCGATTCTTGTCTTCCCGAACTGGAAGAAAGAGTTTCATGTCCATGTTGACGCGTTGTGTATAGCGTTGGGGGCAGTACTGACATAGGATAGCAGAGAAGACTTGGATCACCCTATCACGTTCATAAGCCACAAATTATCCAAAGCAGAGAAGAATTATTCCACCACTGAGCGCGAAGGGATAGCTATGGTGTATGTGCTCCAAAAGTATTGACACTACTTGCAAGGAGGTCACTTTAAGATGTATACAGATCACTCTGTGTTAAAATACTTGTTCAATAAGCCTGTGTTGGGGGGGCGCATCTGCAAATGGCTTTTATTGTTAAAAGAATACAATTTTGAAGTTATTGTGAACCCTAGACAAGTGAATGTAGGACCAAATCACCTGTCGTGCATCGAGACAGGGGAGGAACCTACTAGTTTGGAGGAAGGATTACCCAACACACAACTCTTTATTGTGTGCATAGAAAATGGACATTTTGAAGATATAATACACTTTCTAACAACTGGAACTATGCTGGAAGGATACTCTATCTAGCAAAAGAAGGAATTAGTGGTGCGCACGGCAGACTTCTCTGTCATTACTGGGCATTTATACAAGATGGGGAATGATGAAATACTACGAAGGTATGTACCTAAATTTGAACAAAGCAGTAACCTTGTGGATGCTCATGGGGGCGTTGCGGGAGGACATTATGCAGGAAGAGCAACCGCGCAAAAGATTCTACGCGTAGGGTTGTGGTGGGCAACCCTTCAATAGGATTCAAAATTATATTGCAAAGCGTGCGACGTATGTTAGAGAACAGGTAGGCCATCGCGGAGGGATGAAATGCATTTGAATCCAAAAATGACGTTGCAACCTTTCAAAAAGTGGGCAATAGATTTTGTAGGACCTATTAAACCACAAGGAAAGATAGGAGCGAGGTATATTATTACTGTGATGGAGTATCTAACTCGTTGGGAAAAAGCGCAGCCGGTGAAGGATTGCACGGGTGTGACTTCCGCGAAGTTTCTATTTGAACATGTACTGACACGATTTGGATGTCTAAATATCTTAATGAGTGATCATTGTACACACTTCCTGAACGAGACGATCAGCGCACTGACAGAAGAGTTTCTGGTGTATCACCAGAAGCGCACACCGTATCACCCACAGGCTAATGGTAGAATAGAGGCATTCAACAAAGTACTGGAAACCGTGCTGACCAAGGTATGCAATGCGCAGCAAAGTGATTGGGACCTACGCATACCTGCAGTGTTATGGGCTTATCAAACGACATGCAAGAAACTGACGAGACAGACACCTTTTAGGCCTGTCTATGGAGTGGAAGCCATAATGCCTATGGAATACATCATGCCTAGTCTACGCATAGCAGCGCTCACAAGTATGACGGATCATAGAGCCCTGTAGGAGAGGCTCATGCAGCTGGAAGAGCTTGAAGAAGAACCATTTTTGGCTAGATTCCACCAGCAGGTACAGAAGCAACGCAAAAAGGCATGGCACAACCAACACATCAAGCTACGTACATTCAAGGTAAACAATCTCGTTTTGTTGTATGATAGTAAGTCTGATAAATTCTCAGGGAAATTCAGAATGCACTGGTTAGGTCCGTATATTATTAAGGAGATTACAGATGGTGGCGTGGTATAGTTGGTAAAGTTGAGTGGCGATCCCTTACCAGGAAAAGTGAATGGCAGTTTTTTGAAGCCATACACAGGTGGCCCAGCCATCTTACTAGCCAACTAAAGTAGAGTATTAGTGCTCCAGGAAGCTGAAAGGAGGTGTGGGACTATAAATTACTCTGCCCGGGAACTTTGCAATGTTAGAACTGCACATAGTAGTGAAGTGTCACAGGGTCCGCGACAATGCAAAGACAGTTGTGCTAGCGTGCAGGTCTGCCGCAAAGTGACTGTTACAGTCAATATTCACGATGTGATGCTTGGTTTGAAGCCAAATGGAGCGGGCAGTAGGCATTTAAGGCAAACTTTATGGGCTAGATTCTTGAAAATATACCGCCAATCTAGCATTAATGGACCGAATGTGGGGGGAACAGTTGAATTCAAATTCAAAAGGTGTTGTAAATTACAAATGGTTTTCTAGCAAACAACACTTGGAAAATTGAGAACTGAGTTGTTGTGTGCTCAAAAATTCATGAATCGAGACTTATTCGATATTCTAAAAGTGAATTCATTGCTTGAGCATATACCAAAGACACTGGGAGAACTATGGAATCGCACTATGGAAGCACCTAAAGAAGTCATGGATACCAGAGCAATGACAACTGAGGAAGTCGCACAAGCAAGTGTGGAAGTAGAAGCCCCAAAGAGCACTGGAATAATTGCTGAGGTCCCTAAATCACCATGCATGCCGAGACCCAAGAAGGATAAACAGGCCATGATACTGATGTGTGTCTCGTCCGAAAATCCACTAAGGACCAAGCTCACAATGGAGGAAAAGGGGAAGGCCATTAATTTGGAGGCCAATGAGGAGGAAGAGTTTGAAGAAATCCTAGTGGAGGAGGAGGATGTAGAAATGGAAGTCGAAACCCAGGGAGTGGACCCTATCACCAAGTTGTCAAAATATGTTCCTCCGTGAAAGGGTAAAGCTAAGGTTCCAAAGGATATAGATGAGAGAAAGAGCTCTCTACAAACCCTGTTTCTCCCAGATGATATTTTTTTGAGGGCACGCACTTAGGACGAGTTCCTTTATTGAAATTTGAAGATTGGGACCTCGCGGACCACGAGAAGTTCCCGCATTTAGCGACTACAAAGCTAATGCGCCAGAATAAATATGCGCCAGCTAGAATAATAGAGTTGGAGCCGTGCAAATGGCTTAGAGGTGTTGAGAAAGTAGGGTTGCTAAACCTGCTCTAGGTGTTGCATTAGCACCACGCCCCAGTGACCATTTTCGTCATCAGGCAGTTGCTCTGCTTGGTGCATGATGGGTGCTTATGGCTAGAGGAAACCATCCCCATCACAGACCATCTAATTCATAGGATTACGCAGCAACCTTGCACAAGGGAGGATCTAGCAAATATTTCGGAGGGAAAAAGTGATGATTTGGCCATCACAGAGTCAATGAAGAAGAAATTTAAGTTGGAGAAGAAGAAGCGAGGGTACACCATCTCCAACATCAACAACCCTGTAGTTAAGGTCGGAACTCAGATATTGGTAGGGAAGGTGATGTGGAAGTGCCACGCGAATGAGGTGCTCGCACCAATGGTTGCACTAGCAGCGCAATGCATAGGAGGGGTCCAATTGAATTGGGAAAACTATCTATGTGGTGAGTTCCTTACGAACTATCATGAGGCACAGGAGTTCCTTGCAAACTGCCGTGAGGCACAAGAGCAGGGAAAAACATTTCATTATGCATGGCTCCTGTTTTCAATAATATTGGTGGCATGGGAGTTGCCCGAATATAGCCAGTTCTTGTCAATCTTGCAGGACCTTCTAAAGGCAGCGAAGTACGCTTTGTTGTGGGCAACCAGGGACGCACATAGGATAAAGGAGAGCAAGATCTTTTGGGTGCTCATGGAGATGAACATCAGAATAGGGATTAATCACAAGCCGCGGTTATCACCCAGGGTATACCACAGTCTACAGAGATTTGTGGAGTTCAAAGCAGACTTCCACCATGTCTTCATCAGGGCACGGAAGGACTATACGAATATGTGGCATGAGCTACCTTAATTAGTGACCGAGGATGTAATTTTTGTGGTCCTTGAGTCTTGGCCGCCGGAGTGGCACGCTCCAGCTAGCTCTGTGGTGGAAGAAGAGAAGTCCACCGCGCAGTGGAAGAAGGAAGAAACAACACTACGGATGGTGCAGTTAGTATAAAAATGCAGGAAGGAAGAAGCAATGGCTAAGGACTAGGTGACGTGCAATGCTGTGAAGTTGGCTGAGGAATAGCACAAGAAGAGCGCGAAGGACAGAATCCGCCTTCGCCCGAGCTAGAAACAAACACAGAACAAGGTGGCATTGATCCAGACTTAAACAGGAACGCAACAAATTACAGAGATAACCATAAACACAAAGATGCAGCGGAAATAATACTTCATTTCATTAATGGAAAATACTGAAATATGCTTACAACCAGAAATGGAAATAAACCAGTTAGGGCGATGGTAGCTTATCTCTGAGAAGAGATGTGTGGCACATGCCTTGAACTGTGTTAATGAGGCTCAAAGGCCTATTTATTGTTGAGAAACAATGGAAAAACTCTTCACATTCCAAAACCTAACCCTAGAAGATGAAACGCCAAATTGTGGGCCTCGTTTTTGGGTAAGTTGGTACATCAACTTCCCGGGGTCGCGAATTGATTGTATTATCTCCGTTTGACACGCATGATAGCCCGTTGGAAAGATCTCTCCGAGGACTACGACAGAAAAGACAATTTTTAGTTTAGGACCCGAAAAACTGCTAAAAATAGTAAATTGTGCTATAATTAAGGAAACTGAAAGAACTGAAAGAAGCACTAGAGGGGATCCAAGTGGAATTAGCGGGTGGCCACCAATATCCACCTGGATCAAGCATGGACCTGCAGACAACGTCCACCCAGCTAAAATGTCCGTGCCCAAGAGAGAAATTAGGGCCAAGAAAGAAGAAAAAGGCCTCAAAAACGTTGTTCGACCCAATCACCCTCACTGAGGGGGCTCTACATGATATCGGTTAAACGGTACGGGATGTCACACAGGGGCCCTCCAACAGTTTGAGGAGCAACACTAGATGGTATTGAGGGCTCTCCAGATGCAAATACAAGAGTTGCAGGTGTGCACTTCACAGGCTGGCACAGTGTCAACCAGCCTTGCAGTCGGCACATCCGCGGCTAAGGAAATGTTGCGCACCCAGATGACCAACACAATAGTGCTACCCTATGGAGCAGCCATTACAGAAAATGAGGCTAACAGGCCTATGGTCAGTAGCTTGAAAGGAATCGGGTTAAACATTGTTGCGCTCCCTCGAGAGATGATCTATATGTTGCAGGATGGAGTCATTGCAGAACTACATGCTAGGGAGAGTCGCGCGCTACAGGTAATGAGTGAGTAGAGCATCAACATTAAGCAGTTGAGCCTGCAACACAATGAGGTAGTGGCACAGAATAGATAGATAGTGTAGGTGGTGGAGGAAGCTTGCTAGATGGTCCCGGAGTTGTCCATCTAAGTAGAGGAACTGGTGGAGGTGCGCATCTGAAAGTTAGCAGCACGGCTAAGCAATGCCATAGCAAAAATGGACAAGGTTCAGATGGATTTGAACCTTCAGATAGCATAACTGTAGTTGAAGGTGTAGCCTTCAACTCCACCAGAGGTTAAGGAATAATGCAACACTGCGATCACAACAACAATGGTGGCGGTTAACAGTGCAGTGACATACTGCATGAAGTTGTTTGAGCAGTTGTTCGAGGTCCTCACCACCCTATAGGAGGACCCAAACATAGAGTGCCTAGAGATAGAGGTGCATGAGCTGCAGCAGAAGTACGACGAGGTCAAAGGGGCCATGCAGTCAGTTACCCTTACACAGAGGCTCACAAGGATGCAACAGGAAAAGGCGCTCAAGGAGTAGGTGGATGTTGCTCGACATAAGGAAGCAGTTTTGAAGGCACACCTACAGTCATGGATCGATGAGGCTTATACATTACAGCCTCTATTGAAGCAAAGCTCGCGTAGCTGAAAGCAACTCAGGAAAGGATTCAGGGCAGCAGTTAAACAATAGTGGTCACCGAACAGCGTGTCGAAGAAGTTCAGCAGGTAGCCACTCAGTGCGTTGTCGAACTTCTAGTGATCCAATTAGAGTTGGGAGGTCTTCGTGCAAAGATCTCTGCACCTACAGAATGACTCGAGGGTGAGTCACGATGTTTGTGTTGGGGGCCTATTGGGCATGGGATGCCCCAAGGGAAGTTTTGGGGCTTAGAGCCCAGATTTTGGTCAATTTTGTAATTCCAATGTAAAGACTCTGCATTTTGTGGGTGCGGAGTTTGTAGCTTGTTAAAGAGTCATAGGGTTGTCTGCCCTTATTTTGTTATTGTAATGTCGGCTGTAGAAGATCTACCCATGGTTCGTGGACCATGGGATTGTATAAATAGAGCGAGGCTCTAAGTAGCTAAGCTAATCTACTCTAAGATGAAGAATATATGATGCATGCGAGATATATATGAAGTGTAAAGTCTAGTTTTTGGTCATAGAGTAGGAAGAGGCTCTGCAGCTGAGTGCGTAGAGGCCTAGTAGTCTGCAGCTAAGTGCGCAGAACCCTACAGCTGAGTGCACAGGGCAAGTCGAGTCTGTAATCATTTGGAAATATTAATAAAGAGAAGTTTCTACCAATTCCACATATTTATTTCCTGTTTTATGCATTTGATATCTTGGTTATAAATTTCACTTCTAATGCTTATATGATGCACGAATGTGTATAACTGTATTGATTAAGTGAATTCAAGTAGGAAGATCTATTTACGTGAAGATAATTGAGATCTATCAATGATAAGCCCCATAAATGGATAACTATATGGGCTCATGTTTCCTATTATTTTCATTTAATCCACCATTCTCAATAGTTTGTGCATGTTTTTGAATATATTTATGTCAATAGAGTGAATGGGGATAGTCACTTTGCCATGTAGTCTAATGAATGTTTATTGCAAATTTTTTGGACAATTTTTGGACAAAGACAAGGAAATTATGAGCAAATGGCAGCCAAACTCAAGGGAAACAGGGAAGAGGACTTGTAGGAGGGGTGTCTCCTTCATTAATGACCCCTTCCTTGAATTCTCCATCAGTAACTCAGAGTACAAAGTCCCACATTAATGATTCCAAGGGGAAGCCGAGCAAGTCAAGTAGGGTTGTTGTTATCTTCAGTTCTAGGGAGCCGTGTCCCTTAATTCTAGGAGGACTGTTGGGAGTCCCCACTTGTATAAATAAGAAGGCTTCAAGCCTCAGTAGGTTAGCCATTTCTTAGTATATTTTCACACTTTTGTGCAGCATTGTACTCAGCTCATTTTCGAGCTCTTTTTGAGACAGTTTTTATGTGATGTAACTGCTATTTTTTATAATGAAGATGAATGAAGTTTTGAGCCAACACTGATTTCTTCCAGAGGGCTGAAGCTCTTGGGTTAGGGCCCAACCAAATTTTCCTAGCACCTCCTTTGTGTACTTATATGTTTTTGTTTCCATTCATGAGTTAATTTCTGTTGCATATATTCATTTTACTTCATTAGATTAGGTTGCTTTTGATGGTTAGAATAGTTGCTTTTGCTTCAAGTTGCTTAAGTAAGTTGTTGTAGTGATAGAAAAGGATCTAAAAAGGCCAACATCAGGTCTTTTTCTCCTTTCTCCCTTCCTGGGACTATGATTTGAGGTTAAGGCGCTAGTGCTGCCACCAAAAACACAGCCTTTGCTTTTCCATGCAACTGCTAGTGTGATACTTTGATTTGGAAAGTTCGATATTGGTTCAGATTCATTTGCTTAGATCATTTCATGTTATTTTACCATATTTATCTCGCATACTTTTCTGTTCATAAAGTATTGTTCAGCATTTTTCTAGTTTTAGGTCAGAATTTAGGTTAAAATAGACAAAACTCTGTTTTTCAGTTCTTGTTTTGGTCAGTTTTGAGAAGTAAGTGTGTAGATCTCTTGTAAAACATTCCTGATCATCATCCCTCCATATAATAGACAGCACTAGTTCACCTCCCATAGGTCCCCCATCTCATTCACCACATTTTGCCAATCTGCCCTAATTTCTGCATTGTTTTTCCATAAAGTTGTTTTCTTACCATTTGAACAAATCGAACCATCTCCTTCATCCCCAATGTTCCTTAACAATTTATAGACCCCTCAACACCTTCATTCAACCTTCAGTTCCCCTTTCCCATCATTTTTCCACCTTTAAAGCTCCAAAAATCACTTTCGACCTCCTCCTGTAGATCCTCCTATAGAACCTTCTATAGATCCCCTACAGCCTCCTATATAAGTTCATGTGAGTGATTTTTCGAAGTCTGGTTGCAATGGAAGTCTTAAAAAGAGTACTAGGGGCTTCTTAGGACCTCTTCACACCTTCCTCACCATCTGCAAAAGCCAACTCCATCTTCCTTTGCCACCAAACCTCTGCAGAGTCATAACCAGTCAAATCATAAGCCTAATAATTCCACATAGTAATAATCAAAAGTACAAAAAGATGATTTCTTCTCATTTCTCTTCAAAAGTAGCTTGAATAAATGCAATTTACCTTTTTAGTAGTCAATGGCACCCATTTCAGTAGTTTCCTTCTCTTTTCTTTCACAAGTAGGGTTAGTGGGTAAACTAGGGTTTGCTAGGGTTGCTAGGGTTTGTGTTTCATTCCAATTTTCCTTCTCTTTCTACAAGTAGAATAGCCCCTATTGAGGTAGCTTCCTTTCATCACAGTTAAAGCTTCTTCTAAAAACTCATAGAATTTGGCTTAAGTTCCTAGCGAACTTGCCCCAGCTGATCAAGTGACAGCCTGCAGTAAGAGCTAGTACTTGTGCATACACCACCGTCGCTTCAAAGTTTGTTACGAACTACCGGGTTGATAAAAGTAAAGAAGGAAGCCCCGGGAGTTGTAGCATTATTGCTACAATACTGGAGCTCACCACTCTTTTTGGTGTCGTTTATGGGGAAGCGTCAGAGTATTTTGTGATTACTTCTTTTCTTCTATTTTCTACTGCAACATTATGCTAAGTAGTTTATTTCAGCAAAAGTAAAGTATTTGTTTCATTTCAATTCTGTAAACGTAGATTAAACATTTCCTGCTTTCATTTCAATTTTGCAATTTCATTTCAGCATGCGTAGATTAGACATTTCCTGCTTTCCTTTCAATTTTGCAATTTCATTTCAGCAAGCGTAGATTAGACATTTCCTGCTTTCATTCCAATTCTGCAATTTCATTTCAGCAAGCGTAGATTAGACATTTCCTGCTTTCATTTCAATTCTGCAATTTCCATTCCAGCAAAATAGATTAGTCATCTCTTGCTTTCATTTCAGTTCTGCAATTTCCATTTCAGCAAGATTCATTCCAGTTAATTGCAAGTTGTTGTTCAATCCATTTTAGTTTTGCAGGTACAAGCAGAAAAAACACAAAAATCACCCAAAAAAAGAGATTTCCTTTCATGCCTCGTAGGAACAAAGACAATTTAGGAAAATTCCTACCCAACACCCCCACCACATCACTAAGTCACCCTTCTCTCTTCTTTGGTGGCAGTGATCCAAAAGAACCTATAGGTGAACCTCCAGAGATATACGAAGATCCTATAATAGAAGAAGAGCAAGAAACCATTCCTCCTAAGACCATGGCTAAAAACAGAAACGTTAGAGGAAATGGGGAAAGAATAGAAGGTGCCTTTTCTATCTAAGAGACCAATGGGGGCACAAAAATGAAATACATAAGTCCATTAGCCTTACCTCACTTCCATGGACTGACTACCGAAGATCTGGATACCTTCTTGTTTGAATTTTCTATTCTCTATCAAACCTATGACTATGCAGAGGATGAGAAGAAGTTGAAACTATTTCCTTCTACCCTCAAGGATGCAGCATTATGCTAGTTCATGGGGTTACCTGGAAACAGTATCACAACTTGGGCTCAGATGCAGCAAGCCTTTAACAACAAATATCGGGACTACTATAGGTCAAAGGATACCAAGGAAGAAATCTTCCAGATGACCATGGAAAGTGATGAATCTTTAGAAGACTATGAAGAAAGGTTTCAACTTAGTTATAAAAGGGCCAGGTGCACACTTGACCCCGAACCTCTGAAGTTAGTTCTGCTTAGAGGAGTCCCTAAAGACCTCCATTTGCTGGCTGGGGGAGACATCTACCAACTACCTTATGATGACATAAAGACTGTGTTTAGAAACCATTCTAGATCAACTAGAAAGAGAGGTAGGGGAAGTCAACCTTTAGCCAATACATCCTCATCCAGTTCATCCCTTAGAAACGAACTTGAGAATTGGCTGGAAGATTTCAAGAGCAAGATGAGGCAGACTCTTGCCATGCAAATGGATACCCTGCATATCAAAAGGAAGCAAGAGAAAGCCGAGAGGGCTTTGGCCATCTTTTGTCTCAGGTGCACTAGAAAGCATCCTAGGAATGAATGTCCATTGCACTCTATAGAAGTGTGTTTATTCTGTGAAGAAGACCATCCTACGAATTAGTGCCCTTCCTTGCCCGGAATTAAAGTTGCATATAAAGGGGCCGAAGGCGCCACTAAACCACTCTATTTCATGAACCAAAGGAGGCCACATGGACCCAGACCTTACCAGCAGGGAATGCAAGGGACATCCCAGACTTATTACAACCCCAATCAAGCCAC
Organism: Pinus taeda; assembly: GCA_000404065.3. Classification (NCBI taxonomy): domain Eukaryota; kingdom Viridiplantae; phylum Streptophyta; class Pinopsida; order Pinales; family Pinaceae; genus Pinus; species Pinus taeda. The sequence continues at coordinate 168,114 of APFE030158120.1, forward strand.
TTCCATGCCTTCTTGGGGTCCCTCTACTCATCCTTCCTGGTCCACACCACCTCCTTGGTCATATCCTCCTCAATATCAGGCTCCGCCAGTTGCTCACTCGTTTCACTCTTATGCTTAGCCACAGCCTTAGTGGAATGCACCTTATCAGGGGTGGAGGCCCCAGTACAACTCTCCTCCAGCTCTTTTGCCTCCACCACCTGCTCAACCATAACCATTACCTCCTGCTCCACCAAGACAACCCCAAATACCTGCTCAACTGAACCCGAACCCGAACAACAGACAAGCCCAACAAGTATATAGTGGAGAAACATTATGTCCGACCTATGCTGTGGAGATTCAAGAGATTAACCTATGGTCTGGGAAGGTTCTCCTAGATAGCCAACCTCCTCCTAAGGAGGATGAGGTAGAAAAACAGGAAAGTGAACCAAAGGTCATTCCACCCTTTCCTGAGAGACTAACTGGAACCACACAACCGACCCGGAAGAAACTAAACTTTTGGGAGAATTAAAATAGTTATGTGTAAAGATACCACTTCTCCAAGCCATAAAAGATGTGCCCATATACAACAAGATGATCAAGGAGAAGTGCTTTAGGCACCCATGCAGGCGCAAGAGAGATGCCCCAACTATCAATGTCATAGGACAATTGTCCAACCTAATGTTGGGGCACGTAATCTATCTGAAATATCTAGGCCCTGGGAGTCTTGTAGCCGATGTCCACATCAATGGCACCATAATCCCCCATAACTTGATTGATTTATGGGCTACCATTAATGTGATGACCAGGGACACTATGCTCAAACTCAACCTTCAGGGTTCCCTGAGAAAGACCACAACAGTCATGTAGTTAGCAGACCACTCCACCATGACCCCTGAGGAGATTATGGAAGATGTAATGGTCTCTATTGATTATTGGGAGTATCCTACTGATTTCCTAGTTCTCCAGCCAATGTAAAAGCTCACCAGATATCCTCTCATCCAAGGAAGACCTTGGTTGGCTACTGCAAATGCCTACATCAGTTGTCGATCTGGGAACATGACAACCAAGAACATGCATATGTCCAAACAACTAGTCCTATATCCTCCTACCCAACCTCTATTAGAACATGATTTACCTCTCTGGTTGGAGGAGGAAGACAAGGATGAAGTCTATTCCACACCATTGTGTACAGTAGAGGCTACCATGGGGGGACCACAAACCGAGGATGACCTTATTGAAAACTTGATTCAGAATCCACCCCCCAGTGTGTTGCCATTAGAAGAGTTGGTGGAAGAAACCCAGGCCAATCCTGTAGTTGATCTCTGTGTGGCTGATCCAACCTCTGTCCAAGTGAAGAACATGGAATTTGGCCCAAAAAGAACCTTGAGGATCAACTCACCCCTATCCACCTCTCAAGAGAAAGAACTGTGTAACTTATTGGAAAACCACTTGGATGCTTTTGCTTGGAGCTATAAGGAGATGAAGGGATTCCACCCTTCAGTTTGTACTCATCACATTTACATTAAAGAAGATTATAAACCAGTTAGGCAGCCTCAAAGGAGGATGAATCCAGCCCTTAAGGACATTGTCAAAGAAGAACTACAAAATTTGTTGGATGCAGGATTCATCTACCCCATCTCTAAGCGAATGGGTCTCTCCTTTGGTGTTAGTGCTAAAGAAAAACAGGAAGTGGAGAATTTGCGTAGACTATCGGGAACTGAACAAGGCCACCAAGAAGGACCATTTCCCTTTGCCTTTCATAGATCAAGTGTTAGATGGCCTAGCAGGGAAGAAGTTCTTCTCCTTCCTAGATGGGTTTAGCGGGTACAACCAAATCCAAATCAGACCGGAAGAGCAAAATAAGACCACTTTCATTTGTCCTTGAGGTATTTTTTCATAACGGGTCCTTCCTTTTGGGTTGTGCAATGCTCCTGCCACTTTCTAGACAGCAGTACTGAGCATATTTGTTGAACTTGTTCACGATTTGGTGGAAATTTATATGGATGACTTTACCCCTTATGGTTCTAACTTCCAGGAAGCTCTGACTAACCTGGGAAAAAATTTATCCAAATGCATTGAAATGAACCTGTCCCTCAATCATGAAAAATACAAATTCTTGATGACTGAAGGGACCATGCTAGGTCATACAATTTGTCAGCAAGGGTTACAGGTGGATCCCAACAAGATTGCTATCATCCAAAGGGTTCCACCTCCTCAAAAGGTAAGAGATGTTCATAATTTCCTAGGCTTAGCATGGTATTATAGAAGATTCATCAAGGATTTTAGTAAGCTGGGCCCTACCTTGAGAGGTCCAAACTAGGCCCTACCTTTCCACATTCACGCAGATGCCTCAAACAAAGCAATAGGAGCAGCCTTAGGGCAGGTTGATGAGAAGCTACCTTATGCCATATATTTTGTCAGTAAGAACCCATCCAAGGCATAATTAAACTATATTGTAACTGAAAAGGAGCTCCTAGCAGTAGTCCATTCCCTAAATAAGTTCAGACACTACATCATCAGCTCTCAAACATTCATCCACACTAATCATGTTGCAATTAGGTATTTGATGAATAAACTAGATGTAAATGCTCATATTATTAGATGGTTACTTTTATTGTAGCAATTTGATTTGACCATTGTTGATTAGCCAGGTAAGGAAAATGTTGTTGTTGATTTTCTGTCTAGATTAGATCTGCCTGTAGGTGAAGAAGGAATGGTGGATGATCAAATACCAGATAAACACCTATTTGCTATTTCAGTATTCTCTCCATGGTTTGCTGATATAGCAAATTACTTGGTTTCAGCACAGTTTCCGCCACAGCTGTCCTCAAGGGAGAAGAGCAAGATCATGAGGAAAAGTGCCCCATTCACATGGATTGGGGGAAATCTTTTTAAACTTGGCCTAGATCAGATTTTGGGGCGATGTGTCAGGGAGGATGAAGTTTTTGACATTCTCCTAACCTGTCACGATGGGCCCTATGGGGGGCATTTTTCAACAAAAAGGACTGCCTTCAAAATTCTGCAAGCAGGTTACTATTGGCCCACCCTTCATCAAGATGTCAGAAAATATATTAGCTAATGTGACCAATGTCAAAGGATGGGGAAACCTACTCCAAGGGATGAGATGCCCCTGCAATCTCAAGTGACTTTCGAGCCATTTGAGAAGTGGGGCATGGACTTTGTGTCTCCCATCAACCCTCCTTCAAAACAGAAATATTACATCATTGTGTGTACTAATTATTTGACAAAATGGGCAGAAACAAAGGCAATCAAGGCAGCAACAAAAGAAAAAGTAGCTGAGTTTTTGAGGGAAAATATCTTTTACAAGTTTGGTTATCCAAGAGAATTAGTTACAAATCAAGGGAGTCAGCTTACCTCCAATCTGATTGAAGACCTGCTCACACATCATAAGATTAAGCACAAAACTTCCACACCTTATCATCCGCAAGAAAATGGCCAGGTGGAAGTCACTAACAGAGCTTTGGAAGGGATTTTGACTAAAGCAGTGAGCAGCGACAGAAAAGATTGAGGCTACCTGGGCCTATAACACCACATGGAAAACCACCACATGTTTCACACCCTATGAGCTGGTCTACGGGAAGAAGGATTTTCTATCAATAGAATTTGAATATAACACATTAAGGATGGTAGCTCAGCTGGACCTAGATCTCAGCCATGCACAAAAGGAAAGGTTACTTCAGCTAAATGGATTGGATGAGCAGAGATTGCAGGCCCTTCTCCACTTAGAGGTAGTCCAACTTCAAAGGAAAATATGGCATGATAGACACCTCAAAGAAAAACAATTCCAAGAATGGGATTGAGCGTTGTTGTATGATTCAAGATATAAAGATTTCAAGGGCAAACTGAGGACAAGATGGCTGGGACCATACGCAGTAGAAAAAAGCAATGACAATGGTTCAGTCCTGATCCGGACAATCGATGAAGAAGCCATCCCCATGCTCATCAATGGGCATAGGTTGAAGATCTACAGGAAGCCCCTTTCTAAGAAGGAATTCATTGAGAATCTGAATAAAACCGTGTTGGTAGTGGAGCAAGTCTCTGCCTCCACTCCACCCACACCTTGAGCTAAAAAAAAACAAAAAAAACAAAAGAAAAAAAAAATGAAACAAGAAAAAATAGAAAATATAAAAGATCGCTGGGTGAAAACCTCTTGGAGGTGCCCAAGGCAGGCACTGAGGGTGAAAACCTCCTAGAGGCGCCCCAGTATTCTCATTAAAAAAAAAGGAGAAAAAGCAGGATGAAAAGAAAAAAATAGAAAAAACCTAACTTCTTTTGAATGCATTGCAGGTTGCAGGAGGGTCACACAAGAGAAAAGACATGGATAGGCTGCATGCACCCTTGATAACTCATTCCTCCATCGCCATTGCCTTTTCCCAAGCCTTGGTCTCATTTTTTTTGAAAATTTTGCATCCTACAGGAAACTCTGTGCATTCTACAGGAGGCTACTGTAGAAACTACATAGAGCTCAAAATCAAGTTCAGAGAAGAATCTGAGGGCTAAAAATTTGTCTAGAAGGCCTGTGGACCTCCCTGCCACCATTCATCCACCTAATTCTCCATTCCATCCCTACACACCCACACTTCCACTCTCTTTTCCTTCCCTGCACAGAAATTATGTTTCTTTCATTTTTAAACAAAAAAATATTATGATGAATAAGACAGCAGCATTCTTCACTTGTTTCTTACCTGATGTATTCCAGCTGTTACTCCTTTCCTTCAGAACCTTGTGCAACTATCTCTTCAGTCCCTGCTCAAGCATTAGACAGGAATTTTAGAGGGAGACGCAGCTACAAGAAATCCTACATGATTCCTATAACAGCTGATCCCTTCAAAAAACAAGCCCTAGAGGCCGGGTCAGTGCAACGAAGATGTATTCAACGTACAAGGAGCAATGCCTGATCAGAAATTGCCAGTAGAAGCCACCAGTTCATAGGCCACGAGCACCAGAAGCAGCAATGAAACAAACAAAGTGCCAAGTCCGAGCATGCAGAGCACGGTAGTGACTAACAGGTAAGTGGCTAAACTTGTTCCTCTGTTGCATGAATATTATTTAGGAACTACATGAACATTGAGATGGTCACGATCAAATGAAATCAGTGGCCAACTAACTGGCCACCCTCGTTCAGTTCAAACCACCGTCGTTGAGTTCAAACAAGCTTCATCACATTCAAATAGCAGTTCAAATACACAGTCAACACGTGTGGCCCGTCAACTCGGGAAGAAAAAAACTCAGAAATGGTAGTGGTGGCAGTGTATAACAGGAATAATGGAAGTGATGGCGGGCAGGCAACATGAAATACCATTATGGCACTGGAGTAGGACCAATGGTCTGGATGGGGATAACATACCCATCCTACCACCCCACCTCGTCACCGCAGATCACGCCATTAGCTTAACTACACTGCAATCGAAGCCTCCACCACCTTTTTCTTTCATTTGAGTTGACGAGTTCTTGACTACAACATTCACTTACCACCTTCAGAACAGCGAACCAGTCGTTCTTTTCCAGTTTTCAAAACCCTCCTGCTTATCGGGCTCTATTAGAGCATTATTGCATTCTATAGGAGTAGGAACACCGTCTAAAGGAGGCTTTCTACAGGAAGGCCACAGAGCAGCTCTGCAGAGGAAAAATTTGGAATTTTTGCCAAATTCAAGCTCAAAAAGAGGTAGGCTCAGGAACCCATTCTGCATGTGATATATCTATACAAGGTGGTGGACTTAGAAGCAAAGTATTGGGTTGAAAAAGGCAACCCATTCAGTAGGGGGGTGATGATGAGCCCCAGAAATGGGTAACTATATGGGCTCATTCTGCCTATTATTTTCATTTAATCCACCATTCTAAATATTTTTGTGCATGTTTTTGAATATATTTATGTCAATAGAGTGAATGGGGATAGTCACTTTGCCATGTAGTCTAATGAATGTTTATTGCAGATTTTTTGGACAATTTTTGGATAAGGACAAGGAAATAATGAGAAAATGGCAGCCAAACTCAAGGGAAACAGGGAAGAGGACTTGTAGGAGGGGTGTCTCCTTCATTAATGACCCCTTCTTCAAATTCTCCATTAGCAGCTTGGAGTACGAAGGCCCACATTGATGATTCCAAGGGGTAGCCGAGCAAGTCAAGTAGGGCTGCTGTTATCTTCAGTTTTAGGGAGCCAAGTCCCTTAATTATAGGAGGACTGTTGGGAGTCCCCACTTGTACAAATAAGAAGGCTTCAAGCCTTAGTAGGTTAGCCATTTCATAGTATATTTTTTCACTTTTGTGCAACATTGTACGCAACTCATTTTCGAGCTCTTTTTGAGACAGTTTTTATGTGATGTAACTTCTATTTTTTATAATGAAGATGAATGAAGTTTTGAGCCAGCACTGATTTTTTCTAGAGGGCTGAATCTCTTGGGTTAGGGCCCAACCCAAGTTTCCCAACACCTCCTTTATGTACTTATATGTTTTTGTTTCATGAGTTAATTTATGTTGCATATACTCATTTTACTTCATTAGATTAGGTTGCTTTTGATGGTTAGAATAGTTGTTTTTGCTTCAAGTTGCTTAAGTAAGTTGTTGTAGTGATAGAAAAGGATCCAAAAAGGCCAATAGCAGGTCTTAATCTACTTTCTCCCTTCCTGGGACTATTATTTGAGGTCAAGGCGCTACTGCTACCACCAAAAACACAGTATTTGCTTTTCCATGCAACTATTAGTGTGATAACTTTGATTTGGAAAGTTTGATATTGGTTTAGATTCATTTGCTTAGATCATTTCCTATTCTTTTTCCATATTTATCTTTCATGCTTTTCTGTTCATAAAGTATTGATCAACATTTTTCTGGTTTTAGGTCAGAATTTAGGTTAAAATAGACAAAACTTTATTTTTCGGTTCTTCCTTTGGTCAGTTTTGAGAAGTAAGTGTGTAGATCTCTTGTAAAACATTCCAGCACATCATCCCTCCATAGAATAGCTAGCACCATCTCACCTATCATAGATCCCCTAGCTCATTCGCCACATTTCGCCAATCTGCCCTAATTTCTGCATTGTTTTTCCATAAAGTTGTTTTCTTACCATTTGAAAAAATCCAACCATATCCTTCATCCCCGATCTTCCTTGACAAGTTATAGACCCCTCAACACCTTCATCCAGCCTTCATTTCCCCTTTCCCATCATTTTTCCACCTTCAAACCTCCAAAAACCACTTTCGGCCTCCTCCTGTAGATCCTCCTGTAGATCCCCTGCAACCTCCTGTAGAAGTACCTGTGAGTGATTTTTCGAAGTCTGATCGCAATGGAAGTCTTCAGAAGGGTACTAGGGGATTCTTAGGACCTCTTCACACCTTCCTCACCATCTGCAAAAGCCAACTCCATCTTCCTTTGCCACAAACCTCTGCACAGTCACAACCAGTCAAATCATAAACATAATAATTCCACATAAAAATACTCAAAAGTACAAAAAGATGATTTCTTCTCATTTCTCTTCAGAAGTAGCTTGAATAAATGCAATTTACCTTTTCAGTAGTCAATGGCACCCATTTTTGTAGTTTCCATCTCTTTCCTTTCACAAGTAGGGTTAGTGGGTAAACTAGGGTTTGCTAGGGTTGCTAGGGTTTGCATTTCATTCCAGTTTTCCTTCTCTTTCTGCAAGTAGAATAGCCCCTGTCGAGGTAGCTTCCTTTCATCACAGTTAAAACTTTTTCTGAGAACTCATAGAAGTTGGCTTAAGCTCCTAGTGAACTTTCACCAACTGATCAAGTGACAGCCTACAGCAAGAGCTAGTACTTGTGCATACAGCACTATCACTTCCAAGTTTGTTACGAACTGCTGGGTTGATAAAAGTAAAGAAGGAAGCCCCAGGAGTTGCAGCATTATTGCTACAATACTGGAGCTCACTAATCACTAATTGGATACTAGGGTAAATGATATTCTAGAGGAACATAGGATTTATGTATTCATATGGACTTTGAACAAGAAATTCCAACATGAGGTCCACCTTTGGGAACCTAATTCATTGGAGAAGGGATTCAGGGTGGCAAGAAAAGTTGAAAGAAAAATTATGGAAACAAGGAAGTCTACCACTCAAAACTATAAATATGGAAGTGTTGTTGCTCCTAGCCTTGCACAACCTATAGGGTTCATGCCACAACAATTGGAGGAAAAATGAGAAAAATGGATTTGTTATAGTTGTGATATAAAATACATTAAAGGTCATAAGTGTGATAAAAAAGAAATTATTCTACATAGATTGTGAAGAGGAGGAAGAAAAGGAACAAGAAACATCAAAAGAGGAGGATATACACCAGGATCCAACCCCATATAAAGAATAAATGAATCCGAACATATCTTGCAATGCATTGGTAGGAATTACCACTCCTCAAAATCTCAAGATAGAAGTATATATCAAGAATAAAAAGGTAATAGTGTTGATTGATTCAGGTAGTACTCATAATTTTATTCATTGTAAGATAGCCAAAGAATTGAATTGATTCATATATATAGCACCTGAGTTTCAAGTGATGGTTGCAAATAGAGGAACCGTAAATTTCTCTAGAAAGTGTCATAAAATCAAGCTAAACATGGAGGAATATGTATTATATGGTCCAATGTGTTCCATTCCAATGGGTGGCCCTGATGTTGTACTATGAGTCTAATGGTTACTATCTTTGGGGACAATAGCTTTTAATTTTCAAAAAAAAATCTTGAAATTTTCTTCGGAAGGAAAGGAAGTTGAATTAAGGGGTATCATAGGGAAACCAGGAAATATAATCATCTCTAATGGCATCACAAATATTTGGAAGAAAGAATAAAGAGGTGTGTAATTGCACAATTATGCTCACTAGAGGTTCAAAAATCAAAATCATCTATTTCGCCATATCTCCAAAAATTATTGGACAATCATTCCAAGGTATTTGAGACTCTCAAAGGCCTCCCACCTATCCATGATCATGATCATGCTATTCATTTGATTCCAGGAATTTTTCCTCCAAACATCAGACCCTATAGATATCCCTATGCCCAAAATAATGAAATTGAACGTATGGTTTTCAGAAATGGTAGAGGCTAGTATAATTCAACCTAGTCAAAGTTCTTTCTCTTCTCCAATTGTATTGGTGCACAAGAAGGATGGATCATGGTGTATATGTCTAGATTATAGGGAGATAAATAATATCACTATTAAATATAATTTTCCCATTCCTATCATTGATGAATTGTTGGATGAATTACATGGAGCAATTTACTTCACCAATTTGTATATTCGTTCAAGATATCATCAAATTACAATGAAGATTGTAGACTGGTGAGCCCTAGTATTGCACCAAGATTGTTGCAACTTCCAGAGGCTCTTCAATATTTAATTTATCAACCCAGGGTTTTGTACAAACTTAGAGGTGATATTGCTATATACACAATAGATACATCATTCTACTCATGCCACCCTCAACTATGTCACCTAATAATTAGGGTTCCATACCATTCCTCTACTGAACCGAAAGGAGACTAACTACTGAAAGTAGAATTTAAAGGCTAGTCCTAGTGGAGAGAAAGTAAATGCTTTTCAACTCAAAATGAATGTTGTCAACTTGTAAATGTTATGAAAGGACACAAACCTTATGCTAACTTGAAAAAAGGAAACTATGTTAACTTTCACTCAATCATCTATTTATCATGGTTGCTTGAAAATAGAAGATTATTATACCATTTCAAAATTCAAGAATGAATACATTGACTATCTAATTCACAATTGCAGAGTAAATAAAGTTCTAATTGCTAAATTCAGAAATGAAAGAACTGATGTTATCTAATCTTGAAGGAAAGAAAAAGGAGTGTAAGGACTGGTCTAGGTGGCACTTTTGGTCATGGAGTCCAAGCTGAGAGGTCAAATTACTCCTAAACTAAGCTAGGCTATCATTTCAGGTCAAAACAAGGTGATACAGGTGTGCTACAAGATGTTGCTAGAGAATTCTTGTACTGCTACAGGATGTCCTAAAATGCTATAGGATGTCCTGAAATGCTACAGGAAGTTGGCTGAGAGGGTTTGGAGGGAAATAATGAAGATATGAAGTATACTTGTTAGGTTGTATTACAGTTGTGGGAAGTGTAGGGAAGGTGATCAACACCCTTAGCTAAGCCCATCATTTCAAGAAGGCCAGATTTGGGCTAGGATGGCTACTCACGGTGGCCGAAAGACAGTGATCTAGAACAGTGGTTGGCATGCACCAAAAGAGAGTGGAAAGGTCCTAGATGGAGTTGGTGAAAGGTTCCCCTTCTTGCAGATCCAACAGCCTTGCAAAAACACATGCACATGTTTCTCTTTTCTTTTGCAAATTATTACAAGACAAGGTGGAAAATATGATTTGAATTTGGGAAAAAAATATCAAACTAATGCTAAGAACTTGGTCTATGAAATGAACTACCTTCTAAGATATAGCAATAATAAGAAGCAAAATACTTCATGTAAATCTTTCCACTAAATTATAAACAACTATCTAACTAATGCCAACTTGATCTATGCAATGAACAGAAATCACACTCTGTTTTTGGGTTGTGATAGTGGGGTCCTCTAATCATGTTCCCATGAGGGAGATGAGATAGGGATCGTTGTCACAATATTTTTTATGGCTTTTACTCCATTGAACTACAACAACTAAGTAACATTATAAGCAAAAGGAAACATGCATAAGAAGCAACTCAATCAATCCTTTAAGCTAACAGAAACATGAATAAACTTCAGCAATTAATCAACATTATAGGCTAAGAATATAGATACATGAGAGGGACTTCTACTACCAGGGTTGGGCCCTAACCCAAGAGCTTCAACCCCCTAAGTCAACTTAGTGTTGGATCAAAACAGAACTTCTCATTATCATTCCAAAAGTGTCAAATACATCATCAAAATAACAATGAAATATGCTTCAACTCAATGGCCTCTTGGCTACAATAAAAATTTGAATACTAATGACTTCCTTAGCTTGTTTATTTATGCAAGAATGGGGCTACCAACATATCCCTATAAAATAGGGATATTTGACTCCCTAACTCAAGAATAGGTGAATCTAACTTTGCTTTGACTTACACTGGCTTGACTGCCAATGAACTCAGCCTGCTTGGCTTCTAATGACACGAAGTTGATGAGGTAGAGTGCGGATCTTTGATTGATCAGAGGAGTTAGGGAGGTAGACCACCTCCTAGAATCTCTCTTGCTTGTCTACTCTGAGTTCCTGCACCCAAATTAACTCAAAATTTCTCCAATGCCTACATCTAACACACATTATGCCACATTACATAGCAACACATATTTACTCCTCACACTAAGAATAATATAACAAAATTTGTAGATAAATGTGAGAAAAATGTAATTTAATAAGCTAGAGGAGGGCATTCTAACCCATATAATATACCTATTGATGAGCCTCATCATCACCCCCCTACTGAAACTATTTCTCATCCTCTGAGAAACCTAGTCGTCTATGTCCATGTCCTTCATGGCCCTAATGCTCTCTTTGACATCCCAAGGTTCTGTAGAGGGTGTGCCTTCCTGAGGGTAGAAGCCTACATTTCTCTCTATGTTTGTCCACTACTTCCTCTCCTGTTCTTCATTTCTACCTTCTTGTAAACCCAATAGTAAAAGTGGACTGAGCTTCAGTCCAGTCTAGTTTACCTTCAATCTCTGCATGATCGTTTTGTATAGGGGTGTTCTATCCAATGCACTCCCCAACGTTTCAAGAGAGTGATATTCCCTAATTTTGATACCATGTGGCAAATCATTCCATCTCCTTTGACATGCATGTCTTCTCTCTGTCCCTAACAATCTGATAGAGTTCTCAAAATGGGAGATGGTTTGCTCTTGGGTGGCAAGTGTTATAGCTCCAAATATCACTCTTTGTATTTGTGATGCTTGGTTTATGGCCTAGGGCAACCTCTCCTTCTAGACTTGGTCCAAATATTTAAAAAATAGTGTTTTACTCCCTGTACGCAATTTTGCCCTATATTAAACGTGTGAACACGTGGGTCACCATATACCCAACCCGTGTATATGTGTTAAAACACTTAAAAAAATTAAATTTCCTTAACTATGGGCGGACATCACGGGTTTTACCTGTTGATTACCTAGTAGTGCCCATGGCCCAACTGTTCCCAACTAATTCCCAACTAAAAACTACTTTTGGAGAAGTATAAAAAGACTTCAATAGGAAGGCCTTAAGGAGGAGAAAATATAGAATTAATCTGTTGAGATTATCCCCTGATCAAGTCTAAAGATCCTTATGCTTCAATCACTTCCCCAAGTTCAAGAAACCCTTGTTTCCTCGAGAGTTGATATCCTTTCACTTGTTCCAGATTTGATATCCTAGTATTGGTCTTGGAAGGAGCCTGTTGAAGACCAGGACTAGACGGACTTGGAGAACGGTTCCGCTTGGAGCCGGAAAGAGGAAGATGTCAAGCTTTCAACTCAGGCAAAATGCTTAAATGAACTAACTATGCGAGGATGTACATACCCGGGGTTCCTTCGTTCGTGTAGTTCCAGCCAGGGTCCAAACCCTCTGCAACTCCTAACGATCTTTGAATCCTACAAAACAACCAATTCAAAGACGCACAATAGTATATAGATAAAGCATTATAGTGAAATCAACTTTATAACATATAGATAGATGGTTAGTTATACATTGAAATATTCATTCATATATAATTCATAACAATAACATCAGATGCATGAACAAAGTTGATATTAGGAACAAGACAATGTTTCTTTTATTGCAGATAAATATAATAAAACAAAGAAAGAGTTCACCTGAGTCTTCCTATTTCCAGCTCCAAGAAGAAACATCTGCCAAGTCCGTCCAGTCCCGATCTTCAACAGGCTCCTTCCAAGACCAATACTAGGATATAACCTCTCCAACAAATGAAAGATATCAACTCTCAAGGAAATAATGGTTTCCTAAACTTGGGGAAGTGCTTGAAGCATAGGGATCTTTAGACTTGATCAGGGGATAATCTCAGCAGAGTAATTCTATATTTTTCTCCTCCTTAAGGCCTTCCCATTGAAGTCTTTTTATACTTCTCCCAAAGTAGTTTGTTGGGAATCAGTTAGGAACAGTTGGGCCACAGGCACCAATAGTTAATCAACAAGTAAAACCCGTGATCTCCGCCCATAGTTAAGGAAATTTAATTTTTTTAAGTGTGTTAACACATATACATGAGTTTGGTATATGTTGACCCGCATGTACATGTGTTTAATACAGGGCAAAGTCATGTATAGGGAGTAAAACACTGTTTTTTAAATATTTGGACCAAGTCTGGAAGGAGGGGTTGCCCTAGGCCATAAACCAAGCATCACAAATACCAAGAGTGATATTTGGAGCTATAACAGCGAGGTATCTAGGTGATACCTTATCATCATTTGAAATTATGTTGTGGTTACTAATTACAGCCATGGGACTTATCTGCTCTGTCCTGATGTAGACATATTATTTTTCTTCTTTGGCCAATACTCTCCTCACCTCCTCAACTATGGCTTCCTCATGTGTCTCCCAATTTTTCATTGGGATCCCAAACATTCATACCGATTAAGGTGAGGTTGTGCAGGTAGAATTTAGCTAATTTGGCTTTGTCTTCAATGCTACTCTTGTCACACAACTTGATGAATTTCTTGTAGTCCTGGAATGGACTGGACACATGTTGTGATAATGTTTTGATCTGAAACTGCATCCATTGGTATTTGATGAAAAGTGCATAGGATTTGGATGACATTCTGCATTTTAGTGTCTCCATGGAGAAGCTTTCCATTATGGCCAAGTGGGTTTCCTTCTCTTTCAATTTCTTTTTCAGCTATCTATTTTCTGCTTGCAGTTGTTCCCTCATTATGGACTCTCTTTCTCTTAACTCACTCAACTCCTTGCCCATTTCTAGGATCTTTTCTTCCATAAGGCCCGCATATTCTACCTTATTGGATTTGGAAATATTCATCCACCTATGTATCCTTCCTCTCTCTGCTTCAAGTTCAAAGAATAGAGGGACTACAAATTTCTATGGGATCACTCTACCTCCTAATATGAACTTATAATAGGAGCTCAAATTCGGATGTGGACTAGGCTCCTGTAGCTCTGGAAGATCCTTTTCAAATGTTCTAGGAGAAGTTTCCCCCTCCTGTAATTTTTGTGTCTCCTCTATCCCTTCTTTCTTCCTTTTTTGTTCTTCCTGTAGCACTTCTTGCTCTTTCTGTAGCACTTTCTAAGTTTCCTGTAGATTTTTCCTGTAGTTTTCCTTTTCCATTTTGTTAGAGTGTGGTAGGTGCCTTAGGTTGCTCAGAGGAGGTTGATCTAGTAACAAGCCTCCTTACATAGGTTATGGGAGTCTTTGAGATGGCTTCAGGAGATGTGAATTCCTCATATTTATTTTCAATGGGTTCTAGATCCTCTCTTTTGCTTGGTGATTCTTCAATTGTAATATGGGCCTTTGTAGGATTTTGAGGCTTCCCATGTTTAATTATTCTACTTTTCCTTATTTTAAAGTAGAGGGGAGTTTTCCTTTGCCTTTTCTTCTTAGGTTTGATTAGTGTTCTCAAGGTAGCCAAGACAACAGCGACCTCCTTTTTAGTGGGTCCAAGAGACAAAATTTTATTCTCTGGGGATATCTCCTCCTCTCTAGGTGCAGTTGTTTTCTCAAGGCCTAGATCTTCTTGTTGTTACTCCTCTTATTATTCATTATGCTCTTTCTCCACTTCTTCCTCTTGCTTTGGTTCCTTCTCTATTTTCTCTGCCTCTTCCTCTTCTTCCTCTTCTGCCTCTGCCTCTTCTTCCTCTTCTGCCTTTTCCTCTTCTCCTTCAACATTAGAGGTTGGGATATCGCCAAGTTCAAGGACTTGAGTTTCAAGTAAGGATTCTCTATCCATATCCTAAATGTGGACCAAAGGATAAGAACCCTTAATTTATTCAAAGTATCTTCCATTATTATTTTTATGAGGCCATGGTGTTCTAAATGTTGTTTCTTGCCCTCTTTCACCTTTCGGCTTATGTCCATGATCGATTGTAGGAGGAAATAAGGCACACTAAGTCTTTGGGCTATGGGAAATCCTACTTGAAATCTTAGTTCATGCAGCAGTCTGAATTGATAGCCATAGACTACACTTAGTCTACCTTCACAAGAGATGAACTTAAGGATATGGTAGGCCACCCTATCCCATGGATAGGGTAGGCTCTCCCTTCTGACTCCATTTTTATCTTCAATAGGCTTCTCATCAGTATTGAAGAAATTATTCATAGTAATGGAACTGTTGGGCTTGTGTTCTTTCTTCCATTGGACCCCTAGGGGAAGTTTTGTCACCTATTAATTAGCTCAAGACTAATAGTAATGGATAATCCCCTCACCATAGTGGTGGCACTAGCTATTCTCTGAGAGTTTAGGGCCAAGGAAAATTCATGAGTGATATCATCATCATACCCCTTCAACAGCTCAAAGAAACCTAATCACTGATGCCTTCTAAAAATGTCTACTATAGGGGGGTGAAGGTGAATTCTATTAATGTCTGTAAGTTCTCTCCTATTAAATCCCCCTCCCATCTTCTTTTCCATTTTCAACTAGGTTTAGGATGGTTTCTTCCTATGATAGCTCTGATATGAATTCAAAGGGAACAGATGGTTGGAGTCTCTAGTTGATGACAATTATATATATCTCCTATAATTTAGAGCTAGAAAAGCTCTTTTAATCCACAAGATGACTATTATTTCTAGGACAATTCTAGGTGCACCAGCATGTAAATCATGAACATGGGAATGATAGGGGGCACTTACGTTTCACCACATAGCCTGGTATAATGATAATTGGAGGCCAAATCGACCCTAGGAATCACTCTTGTACCCTTGGAGGCTTCATCTATGATTTATGTAGCTTCATGTAGCTTCCTATAGCTACCTTCTGTAGAAATGATAGGGTAGGGATCGATTCCTCTCGATGGCTTCCTAGGCTCGTCCTTACCTTAACTGATCTTGAAACGAGAGAAGATGCAAGAGAATTTGGGACTTGGTAAATTATATGTTATTTTTGGCTAGGGCTTGGAGCGTTGTGATGACTTGGCAGAAGTATGAGATTTCCTCATTTGGACCATTGGTCCACTTGGAATTATCATTATCTCATCCCTCGTAATCAACACTCACTCCCTGTTATTCGATTCTTAACTGATTTGACACTCCCATGTTGCATGATGACTGATAAGTCACTTTTGTTTTACTCACCGAGGGTGGCCAAGTTAACTTGCAACCTCCAGCTTATAAAAATACCTTACCTAAACATTCATACATTTTTCATTATTTTACACCTAGGCAGGAGCTTAGAGGTTACAATACCTCTGCCTCAGGGGTAGTTTTGAAATATAATGATTTTTTTGAATCAAGGATGCATGGAGGATGGGTTAGTGGTGGAGCAAGGTGGGAGGGCACTAATTATCCTTGTATAGGTCATGCATGATGGTTTTCCCAATCGGATCCTCACCCTGTCGAATTTCAGGATATTCCTGTATAGTTACAGGTTTCCCGTAGTAATCTAGAGAGGGCCTAAAAATGGGTTTTTTGAGCCACAAGGATGGGTGAGAGTGGTGAGGACATGGTTTTCATGGAGGGTATGGAGTGGATCGAGGGGAAAGTGAATGGATATTTGAGTATGATGGCCCTGTAGCTCTACTTTCCACTATCCTCAAAACCTGCAAGATGGAAAAAATTATTAATGGATAGGTTGTGGATCCCTGTCATGTCATTCTCCTTTGTTTTTTCTCTTTCTTCTTTGATCTTTTTTAGGGACACATAGGTTTCCTCAAGAGAGGTTTTCAACCTGTATGCCTTCTCTAAGAGCCTCAAGGGAGGTTTTCACCCAGGGATCTTTTATTTTTTCTTTTTCATTTTCACTCCTGGGCTGCCTCAAGGAGTTTTTCAACCCAAGAGTGTCCTCAGATGCCTCATGGACGTTTTCATCTAGGCCTCTTATTGTTTTTTTCTTTTTTTTCACAAACAAAAATTGTATCTAGGAATGTTGTGACTTGGAAGCTAGGACACTTTGGTGAGCTCCAGTATTGTAGCAATAATGCTACAACTCCTGGGGCTTCCTGTCTCTCATTTTATCAACCCGGTAGTTCGTACAAACTTGGAAGCGACGGTGCTATATGCACAAGTACTAGCTCTTGTCGCAGTTGTCACTTGATCAGTTGGCACAAGTCCGCTAGGGCTCAAGCTAACTTCTATGGCTCACAGAAGAAGCTTTATCAATGATGGACGAAAGCTAGCTCAAAGAAGACTAGTCTACTTGACACAAATGAACTGAAAGAAAACCAAAGCATGTGAACCTAGGAAACCCTAATTTAACTAGTCTAATCCCTATCATGCAATGAAGGGAAATAAAACTTCTACCAATGCTGCTGATACCTCTAATAAGTGAAAATGCATGGATCTAAACTACTTGCATCATAAAAGACATGTTTTTTTACTTTTCATTAAGTAGGTGGAATGATTGTGATTTTGTGCTTATCAGGGTTTGGTTGTGCAGATGGGATGGAGAAGGAAGGAAAGCGCGAGACAGGTTGGGGAGGCTAGGTGAGGTCCCTATGGACCCTTAGCAGCCATCCACAGAGGTTTTCCACGTTCAGAAGCTCGGCAACCGAGTGAATGACCTCCTACAGGATGTCTGCAGGGGATTCTACAGGATACTCAGAGGTTTCTACAAGATGTCTCTAAACTGCTACAGGATGATCTGCCGTGAAGGATTGAAGTGAGGGAAAAGTGATGGAA
>APFE030158124.1:0-71437 GCA_000404065.3 Pinus taeda
CTTTGAATTATTTTTGCATATCAGTACCATAAAATAATGAGCATGAACAAGAAAAACAGACAATCACATCAAAGAACACCAGATATAAGGTGGAAACCCAATGTGGGTGAAAAACCACCTACTGCAATATGTCTCTATCTTATTTCAAATTAGAAACTCCTTTTACAATGGTCTTGTACTGGTGCAGTCCTTTACCAGTACGCAGGCTGCAACCTGTAGAGAGCTAAAACTCTCTCTCGTTTTCCAGTCTCTCCTGGAAGGGAGCTACAACCCCCTAATTCTTTTCAAGGACCACTTTTCATGAATTTTCAAACTAGATCCATATACATCAAATGATCATCAAGTACATGTATATTTCACAGTCAATAGCAGTAACCAGATCAACAACACAGAACTAAACCCAGAACACCTTATCAACAGAAAAATTCAGTCAGCAGATAGTCATGAGACAGATACACAACTTTCTTTTCTTTGGCCTACGTCGCTACGCACTTCACCCTCTGCTTCTCTGCGTATACCCGCAGAGTTCCTTCTGCTGCACTGTGTGACCACGCACTGCTTCTTCTACTGCGCTGCGTACAGTACGCACCCAAATACACTATCTCGCTACGTACTGCCACAGTAGGCACGCACCCAAAAAGACTATCGCGCCGCGTACGTTTACTGTGCGTACGCACCTGAACCACTGCCGCTCTGCATACCCACGCACTGCGCCTTCCTCGCCTTTGCGTACCCACGCACTTATCCTTCTTCTGCTCTGCGTGCCCACGCACTCGCACCGTTAATCACCTGCGTACCTCTGATTAGGGCCGAAATACAGTCAAATGCTCAGATCTGATCTTGCGCTCGAGAGATCACCCTTCACATATTCGCTTTCAACTTCTCTTTTATAGATCAAGCTTTTAAACCGAGAACCCAGTATTTCAGATCTTAAGATATTCAATTTTCAAAAGATGCACAAGCCAAATGATCTCCTTTGCTTTATATAGGCAAGTTCTTCCTCAAATCATGGATCAATACCATGGGCAAAAACCATAATAACACAATACCGTCGGCTAAATACCATAAGAAACCCCACGTGTGCACGCTTTACTGCCTTGAAGTGTGTGCACTGGGGTACGCACCTCGTGAATGGGTAACCTGCGTGTCAGGACGCGGTCCCTACACGGCATACCTGCGGGTACGCATCTTCTGAACTGTTCTCTTGCGTACTTCTTAATTCTCATCATATTGAGAGCCATGCCATGGGTGTTGTCATCAAGTACAACATCTGAAACATATAACCTCACCAGAAACATAATGCTAACAGTTTGCTTCCTCCATAAATCGAATGACTAGACCATTAAATATTGCAACCCAAAAAGAGAAGTTCATGACAACAACAGGTTGAACGTTGGATGAGACATAATTGCAATGAGGAGCAATGTACCAGAGCAGGTATTCGATGGGTATACCAAGTGTTACACCAGACTATCATGCAGAGGGCAGAGAAGAATATGGCAGATTGCAAGAAATGTAGGACAAATTTCTGAAAAATGGCAGAAGGGAGTTACAATGGAAGATTGCAATGCCAAAAATGGAGTTGGCCCTGATACCATGTCAGACCATGAGGTAACTCCTCAAAAATAAGATTGTATATTCATTTAGGCTGTTCATTATTATATACATGAGGGAGTGACTGTTGAATTTCATCTCCCAATGACTCTCCATTTTCTCTTTTATTTATTTACATTATTTACAGTTTTTCACCCAATCCCTATGATTAGGTGTCAACAATGATCACTACATCAACCACAGAGTAATGGTGGCTCTTATAAACATAAATATTGAGACTTATAGTGTGTTGAAATATTGAGATTTATAGTGGGTTAAGAGGTTCTTCTTTGTTCAATCTTGGAGTTGGGAGTTGTTTAGTTTGTTTCTATGTTATATTTGTTTATAAATTATATAAGGAAGAACCAATTAATTAATATAGTAACATAATTAAATCAGTAGTTATGTTATAAGTCGAAAGCCCCAGTTACTGGTTATAGTATGAGAATCTTGTGTGTGAGACAAGTCAAGTTGTTTGGTCAGCTTTTGACACTACCTTTCTAGCAACTGACGAATAGTTGAAAGTGAAATATTTGACATATGGTGGTATGTCCATAGAGTGGTTCATTACTTGACAACTCTTATCGCGAAAGCCCCAATGAGCTGATTTTGTCAGTATTGTTAATCTTACAAGTTGGTCAACAATGGTCAGAGGTAGTTATTTTTAAATGAAGGTCAAGTGATAGCTCGAAGTTGTGGTGTTGAAGAAAGGGCGATGTCTACGAGATTCCATAATGGATGTGAGTGTTGATGAAGACCAGTGAGACATAGATCATTCTTGTTGTTGTAATGCGTGTTTTCAATATTTGAAATGTAAACATTAAGGGAGGGACTTAGAGATAATGATTACATGTTGAGTTTGGAATTGGTTTAAGATTTGTAGGAGGTAGTTGAGAGATTTTCTCAACTCCTATCTTTGAGGTTAGAGGTAGTTGGATCTAAGTTGAGCTATATAATTCTATTATAATTAAATGCAAGTGTGCAATAAATAATATAATTTTGTGTGTATTTCTGTGTACATGGTTGCTCTTCCAATTTCTTTCTCTTACTCCATTGAATGACATGTTACCATTTCAATCAATTTAATTAAATCCATACAACTATTCATTCGTATCACACATATTCCATAGATATGTCTATAGATTGAAGTCAATGATATAACTATTCATTCATATGACACAATCTATCGATGTAACTATTAGTTCATATCCATCCAATATTTCATCAATATCTCAACTTAACTTACATTAATGATACTCATAAAACACAAAAGATAAATAAAGAGCAAACATGTAAAAACAAATTAGTAAAAGTTTTTCAAAATCATTATAGTTTTGAAGTGTTAAGTTAATTTTAGCATCTTGAGAGTTTTACATGATGCTGCAAAATTTTACATAATATTAAATTTATATTTGTATTAAAAATATAATTTATAGATAAATATTATGATCTTATGTAAAACTGTATAATAAAATTAAAAAAAAAGAAAAGGAAAAAAAAATCTCTCCATGCAAAAAGTCAAATGCAAAAAAATCATGTCATTAAAGTAAGCTTTGAAAAAGAATGTGAAGTTAGCTTTTTAGCTTAAAAAGCTTAATGTTAAAAAATAATGCGTAGTTAGTTTTTTAACTTAAAAAGAAAGGGTTGTAGGTATAGGGACATCTATATCTCCAATAAAAAAAGGTAGAAAATATGTTTGGACTAAGAAACACAATCAACCATTCAGAAAAAACAATCTATCAATCTAAAAACCACTTGATAGTAGAATAGTCTTATTCGACAATTTGGGTAAAGTCTTCATAATGATAGTGAACCTTAATATCCGTAAGATATGTCATAATTTTGAAAAGATAAGTTTTTTCCCACATTTGTAAAATCAAAAGAAGGCAGGATTTCTTCAATGTACATGTGCTTTTTATATTAAAAATTGCAATATCCGTTCAAATATTATCATCCTTTCAAATATCAATCAAAAGATTTAATATCATCATTACTTGCATACAAATCAATAGAAATGATGAATACATCCATTGACATCGTAACTCCATTGACAGTGTAAGGATATTTCAACGTTTAGGGTTATTTTAAATTTAACTTTAACTTTCTAAGTGATTTTGTATTATTTATTTAAATATGTAATCAATTCGAGAGGTATAAGGATATTCCAACCGTATTAGTTATTTTAAGATTAAGTTTATTTTTAATTTTAATGGTTTTAAGTTAAAATGTGATTATGTATTATTAATTTAAATGTTATAATCATATATATTAGTATATGTGATATTATATTAGTATATTAGTATATTTGATATTAATGATATTTGATTAACCATTTATTATATAATTTATGTGTGAATTTTATTTAAAAAGAATAAGAAAATATTTGTTCATAAATATGAATGTAATATTTTTTTTATATTGGTTAATTATTTACATGATATATTTTTTTAAAGTTTTAATGGTATAAATATTGATGTTTGAATTTGTCATCTTTATGTAGTAAGTACTTGTGTCAAGTGTTTAACTTGTGTAAATATGCTTTATTCTTTTAACGCAATATGAGGTATGGTCTCTAATATAAGAAAGATTATTATACAATTTAAATGAAAGGTTGGATCATTTTTGGATTTTCATTTCTTTGTATATCAACAAATTTCCAAGCAATAGCCACATCAGCCTAGTGGCATATTATCACATCACATATCAATTGTTACATGTCACTTATTGAATAGTGTCACATTATTACCATGTCAATAGCACAATCATCCCTCCACATGGTACTTCCTCATCCTTCCTCATGTCACTTTGGTTGGACCCCTTCCATCCACACACACACACACACACAACTTTGTCATCGAAAGTTCATTTTCCATAAAATTATTTTTGTTATCAACTAAATTTTTTTGATATATGTGGCGTTGTCATCTCCTTCTACAAAATATTCACTACTTGCAACTTAATGTTTTATAGATTTTATAGAAACCACCCATTAATACTCATTTCTTTAACTTACAACAAACATAACTATTACATCTAAGAATCGTTTTGGTTGTTGTTTTAATTGAGGTGCATACATTTTTAAGAAATATTTATCTATGTAGTTAATTTCTATTTTTAGTGTCATTTTACTTGCACATTATAATATGCAATCCAAGTGAAATCCTATCTACAAGTACAAATTATTTCTTTTGGAAATATTGTAAGTAGAGTTTAGTGAGAAGTAAGCAACATTGTCAAGTTACCTTGGGAACATAGATTCTTCCTTTGGATGCATTAAAGAGAGTGAAATGGAACAAAAGAAACAACTCTTCCCACAAACTCATAATCATGTCAATTTCTAATGATTTTCAATTTCACCTTGAAGGAGTTGATACATGTGTTGTAGCTTGGAAATAGCTAAAACAATATTTAGTAAAAATAACTTATTCAAGCTTCCCATCTTGAAAATGATCACATTTCTTATAATTCTAATGATTTTCCTTGCATTGAATACTTTCACTTAGGGTTTGCTTCTAGATTTTGGTACTAAGAAAGATAATTATCCTTTGAATTTTTTTATTTTTTCCAAACATAAAAAATATTATTATGTTTTTTAATCAACTTTTCACTCTACTAAATATTTTTTTTGTTAGTTAAGGTGTTGTGTATAGAATTATCTACATTGAAATATTTCATATTCTCTAATTCAAGAATAAGATAAACTCTTGCATCTTGGAGTTATTAGTTTTATGGTTACTTCTAATAGAGCCTTAATAATACAATAGAAATAAGGCCTCAAACATTGCAAGAAGCAACATACTCATAATAATAAACAAAGAAAGGGTCCCAAATCCTCTCATTCTTCCCCTACCTCCATTGTTGGTAAACAAACTATATCAAAAGGAAAGAAGATTGAAAAAAATCTTATTTTTGTGGGTAAGTGGGTAAGATAGTCCTCTAGAGTCAAAATATTTCAAGAAGTTGGGATCCCTGGAAGAAACCATGAAGTAGAACAATATCCATCTAGATCATTCTCCTTCTAATTCTTCTTCCAAAGTCATTTTTATTTTTTATCTAATTTTCCTTTCAATGCATCAAACTCCTATTCTTTGAGTGAGTAGATTCTAGATTTCTAAGTGTCTTAAACATAGTTACTGACATGACAAGAACCTTTCAAAGTTCTCATTTTTAAGGGGTTTCATTTATTCACTATTTTACTTCCATTTTGAAAAGTTGTGTCAGTGATAATACCCTTTTTAGAGGGTTAAAATTATCACTTCTTGCAACCATGGTCTCAACAATTTTGTAATGATGCAAACAAAATCCTTAAAATCAACATTCAAATTAAAAAGTGACATAAAAAACAACATTATTTTGTTGCTTGAGTAAAAATTACATAAACTTAACAATTATTATTGTTGTCAACAAAAACCTTAAAATAAACCTCCAAATTGAAAATCACCAACAATAGCAATACCTCTTCACAACTCCTTTTTTGGGCGGCATGAAAATTGCAATAATATCATGGCTTTAATAATGGATATCATTGCAATAATTTTTTTAAAATGAATTGTGTAATCAAACCATAGTGCTATTAGTAACACCCCAATATTATTTTCAGCACTACAATATTTTTTGAAACACACACAAGGAAGGAGGGATAAGTGGGGAAGGGAAACGTAAGAGGTTAGGAAGTTGGTGGATCAAGGTTAGGCCTATTATTGATAATCATGGATCTGTCCAACTAAATTGAGTTTTTAATTTTTTTTTTATTATTTTTTTATAAAATTTTATATTTTATTTGTTTATTTATTTGAATTGGTTGTTTTTTGGTGGGGTAAATTAATATTTCTTTAAAAATTGGGAGTTACAAAATAGTATTAAAAGTTTCAATTCAGTTTATCACACAGGGAAACCTAAACAAAGTTAAAAATAAACTTCTGTAAAGAGATATAAGTAACTCAAATATGATGATCAAAGTGTGTGTAGATATATAATGCGTTATTTTTATTTTTTTTAATTTAGGGATTCTCTTATCCATTATTTCATTTTATTTTATATTCATTATTTTTCTATTTTTGAGATTTTCTAATGACTTTGTTGCAATAACAGTGGTATTTTCGGCCATGGTTTTAAAATTGTCGCAATTTTCGGGCCAAAAAAATGGAGGTGCTACTAGTATCCCGCCTTTTCAATTTGGGGGTTCATCTTAATATTTTAATTACAAGGATATCGATTATCAAGGCCACATTTTCAATAAAGGATATAAGGGTGGGCTATTATGGGACACTTTTTTATTTGGAGGTTGATTTTAAGATTTTTGTTTATAACAATATCAATTTTTAAGCTTATGGTATCAATTAATTTGTAATTTTAAACTTGAACAAAACAGGGTGTTATTGTTGGCACCACTTTTAATTTTTGGATTGATTGTTAGGTTTTCATTGGAAACATCAAAAGGCTATTAAAACCATGGTTGCAACAAGTATTTATTTTACAGAGTCCCACTCCCCTTCCCCCACTCAAAAAGACCTATTTTGGAAGCATAGTCCTCTTAGGTTATGCAATTTTGGCTCATTCACTTGAATGGAAGGTGAAACGCCTCAAGTGAAGGCCAAAAATTATGGGATCAATAAAAATCAAAACCAAATATCAATAAAAATGTATTAATATGTATATCTTGTGGATAAAATGGATCACAAGGCTATCCAAATTAGTCTATTATTTGGTGTGTTCAACAATGGTCTCAAAGAGCACAATTTCTTGAGAAATCCAATCAGTTTGTGCGCCACGATGTGCAACATTCCTTTACCACAGGGTTTTTGTCTTCCTTCAGAATTCCTCCCCATGTAGCTAGGCACATATATGGGCCTCATCTTCTCCTACTGCCTTAGTGAATGCAATGATCATGTATTACGAGCCTCTTCCTAGCTAGTGTTTTTATCCCACATCATAAACATTTTCTTTGCTTATTTTACTTTGCTAAATATTATCATCCCTCTTCCCAACAAATTTTCCATTCTAACATATGTTTCTCTTCCAAGCTCTATGCGCATATGCTTCCTGTAGTGGTGAAGTTGGGTAAGTGTGATCTCGTTACTCTATGCTACCTGATATTCCTATGGCACATCTTTGTTGTATTTTGTACTACTCAAATTTCATGCCATTTCCACAATCATATTTCAAGTCCATCATTGGATAATTTTGCTCCCATCTAACGGTTGTTCACTGCAAGAAAGCATTCTCTCCTCTCATACATTGTCGTGGTGTATCCATTCAAATTCAAAAACCCACCTTCTTCATTGTTTCTACTTACTCTAGTGTTGCATCTCATCACAATTCAATTTAATTGTGACTTCAAAACCTGGAAGAATAAGATGCATCTATTAACCAATTCAGGAGAAAAATGAACTTCATATGATGTTTCACAAAATCTGTGCGTTGAAGTGATTCATGCTTATGATGAAGTTGTTAGAGCTCTGAGAGGAGCCAAGGCAAGGAAAATTTTCACCATTCCCTGTGATGATTAGAGTATGAGCCACAAACATTAGATTTCAAACCTGACATATTATGGGCAAGTAAGCTTCTTCAAGGTAGAGGGAGTCTGATGAAAGTACTTGAGGAATTTGTTTTTGAGAAGACAACACATTATTTTCAATAAAACATGTGTTTTGTGGACGTTCCATATCTCAGGCAAGAGTTACATGGAATACATGTAGAGTCCCTATGGCTATTCCTCCATGAGGTGAAATTCCCAAAGTTTTATTATTCGTTAGAGTTCAATTCTTTTTAATACTATGCTATGCTTCAAACCCATACCTCCTATCCATCACTTCATCTAAGTTTTGCATATAAGTGGTAAACACAAGAAATAAGAAGAACACAATAACAACAAGTGGCATCATGTTAAGCGCTCTTGTTGAAAGTGTTTTCAACATTTCTGGTTGCCTGAAATTACAAGCTGAAGGAGGTGAAGGCTACAATGGAAAATAAAGTGTGCATTGTCATGGTTCCCAAGAAGCCTTAGCCTACGGTTAGATCCATCAAAGTATCTAGTTAACAAAACAAAAAATAGGGGATGGTGTCTTGATTTGTATTTATGGCTTATACAGTCATTACTTCATCTTTAATGTTGGTAATGGTTCATCTTTTTCAAATAATAAAGGATTTGATTTATACATTGAAAGGTTTTTAATTGATGGTCAATGCTTCCCTTATTAAAGTCCAAAGCTTTAGGGAATAAGGAAGATCAAGTCAAGAGCCAAATCAAGTCCTTGGGTGACTTGGGTTTTGTTGTAAAAGCTAGCCTTTCAACCTTGAGATTGATATCACACTGAATGTTTAACTTCTGTAAAGGTTCTTGAATGTTTTCATTTCGTTGATGAGGAATTTGGGAATGCGTAAAGGCTATTCTATGGCGCAGGTAACCTGATTTGTTAGCTATGACAAAGAGAGAATTTGGATCCACTGATGGTTTTGTTTCCCATGCCTCCATATTGCATTTGAAAGGTTATATTATTACCTCAATTATCATTTTTGAATACACTTAATTTCTTCGGCACTAATGGTGGTAAAAAATATTTCTTAACATTGAATAGCTTTAGTAGAACCAATTTGAGTGGAACTTCTCGAGTTCCATTTTGTTGGAAGGTTAATTCTACTTTAGCAATTTGAGTATTGTTCACACAACTATCTATATTTCACTTGTTGAATTTGCATTGTAGACAAGTGCATTTTCGGTTGACACCAACACCCTTTATTTGTCGAGTTTGATAAAATGGCTAAACTTGATGGATTATTACAGTTACTGGATACTCCAATCCTATCTATTGTGGACAATAGTAAAATATAGAAAATCCTCTCTCACTTATATTCAAATCTATCTACAAGAAGCACATGAAAAGATTCAATTTCTGCAACTCGAATCTCACCTCTAGCGAGATGAACTAAAATAGAAGAGTCATCATTCTAAACTAATTCTTATTCAGAACAATTCTCTTTTTGAGTTAGAGAAAGACTCCCCTTAGCAACTAACACTTGATCGAATAAGTGAGGCCACTTTAGGAGATGACTTATGTGAAGATGACGAGGTTCATTTTGCACTTCCCAAGATGATCATCAGACCTTAGGAATAACTTATCAACAACAATAACATAAACAATCTTGGATACAAAAAGGAACTGTTCTTTCACATTCTAGGCTAATCTAAACTCATCAAGTTTATAAATTTTGGATTTAATCAGGACAAATCATCTTCTCTTGCTCATCTTCCACAACCACTTCAAATTGTCAGATGCCAGCAATGTGATCAGGTGGCCATGTGAAATATCAAAGTTTTGATCTTCACCCTTGTGATCATTGTGGAAAACATATTCATCATTCAGACAAATGTTCTAGGCATAAGACTATTGCAAGATAAAATATTCGTCTTGGATGCATTGCTTCTTGGAAATGGTCTTCAAAAGCTAATAAGATATATCAACCATACCTCATAGTTCATTCTCAAGTATTGACACGTATTCTAATGGATATATATTCATATTATTACCTTCTATCTTATAGGGGGAATTGATAGTCAACTATCATATTTGAAGTTATATCAAGCAAGCCTATGCCACAACTTGAAGCGGAGCCTATAGCGAAACCCTAGAGCCAGAGCCAACTAGTTCTAGATTCAAAGTTGTAGCCAGATATAGACTCATGTTCCATGAGCATGACTTGGTTGTTGGTCAGCTTTAAACCACCACTAATATAAGACTTTAGTTTCTACTACTCGCTTCATCAATTTATGGTCATATTTAAACCATCATTAGGGAGAGCTTCCACTTCACATAAGACTTCAACTTCTATCTAAATTTATAATTGTTTTAGGAATTTCTTAAATCCTAGTTCCGGAGTTGGTAATTAGCCTTAAACCAACACCACTAGAAAAATTCAACTTCTACTACCTCATTTGGTTTGTGCTCATCCTTAAACCACCATTTCAAAGAGCACAACCAACCATTGGTTACCATACACTTTTGTATTTTATCTCTCTTCTTGGGCTCATTTACACCCCTACGGATTAAGGGGGCGAAATGTTGGAAGCACAATCCTCCTGGATTATGCAAACGTGCGGATCATTCACTTGAATGGAAGGCGAAAAACCTAAAGTGAAGGCCAACAATTATGGGAAGTCCAAGAGACCTCTTGGAAGATAAAACCAAGGGCCAACAAAATGTATTAATATGTATATCTTGTGAAAATAATGGACCACATAGTTATCCAAATTAGTCTATTATTTGGTGTTTTTAACACCAAAATTTTGGTTTTTATAGCTATATTACTCATTTTAAGATTGTGGTTTTCATTAGATTGATAAGCTAAGTTACTAACCTATAGCTAAAAATAAATTTATCTTTTTAATAGGAAGTAACACCAAATGCCAATTTCTTGGTGATGACAAGTCTTTAGGCATTGTAGGTTCATGAAAAATTCAACTAAACAATGGCCACTTTAATGATGTGATTTTCCTAATATGTTATAAAACCTTCTATCTATTTATCAATTCATTCTTTCTAATGAAGGAAGAGATATAAAGTTTTTTCATTTTTATTTTTATTTTTATTTTTTTAGTAAGTGAGTCTCATGATGAAATAAAGTTCCATTTAAAACATAACCAAAAAATATATGATTGGATGTTTTCTTGCCACTGCGGAAACCAAACAAGTAAACATGAGAGTTGTTTTTGTCCAGATAAATAGGTTTTCAAAAATAATATCATAAAGTATAACCTTAAGTATAGTAAAATTTAGATTTCTACTATATGTCCTAAACTTAAAATAGTATTGTTTAGCATATTTATTGGTGATAAAAAGAAAAGAAAAAAATTATACTCTTAACATGGTTTCCCAATGGGTTAGTCCAGTTGTTCTACCACTAACCGATATTCCTCCTCATTAGAGTTGCAAAATTCCAAGTTATCAATATTCTTGGCCAATTGGGACACTTTTTGATCCATTTTTTTCACCTATAGCTGAAGAGTATCAATGCATAAGAGGATCTCTAGTTGAACCTTAATTCTCTCCCCTAACACCTTGCTCATTATGGTTGTAACTTGTGAACATATATCCAATGCATGAAGATATTTATTATATATTCCTTTACTAGTACCTATATAAGGGATACAGGACCCACATTTTCTTCTATTTCTTCACCCGGTAAAATGTAATATCCCTTTCTAACCCTTAGAAGCAAAAGGAGGTTGAGTCATATCATATATAGTTCCCATGGGATATTGATAGGGAAAATAAAAGGGGCGCCATAGTAAGATAAATAATAATTGAATAAAAGGGGTAACAAGTCAATTTCATGAAATTAAGTGACCAACGGTATTGCCCATGGTTTTTGGAGGAGGAAGTAATTATTACAGGGATGAAGGAGATTGAGGGAGTACATGAGAAGAAATTATTGAGGAAATTGACAAGGAGCTCTAGAAGTTATTGAAGAGAAAGGGAAACCATAATATTTCTAGTTTCTATGTTGAAAGACACACCATAGATAAAGATAATTGGTTTTAGTGTCAAAATACAGACCCTAGCCAATTAATGTGTTGCAGGTTGATCTCGTGGCTAAGAAGTCTATTTCGGGAGTACGATTCCACAATCTAGTGTGCATGCTGAGCTCATCGAATTAAAAGAGTCCAGTTTATTATATTGCAAAAGTTGAGTTTTTTATTATGAGTACATGGAGATGTTGTGTTGTATTTGTCTTAAATTGCAGTCCGAGTTTATGAATTTATTGGGGCTGAAATTAATACAATTGTTGGGGTCGAAATTTAGTAAAATTGTTGTGGCTGAATTTGTGACCTTGGAAGGCCAAAATCATGGCGTTTCCACTAATGTCATGTTCCACATTATTCTGGGTTGGGTTTTCTTACTTTGCAAGTTGGATTTTTCATCTTGCAAGGCTAAAGTCGTGGGTTTTCCACTGAGGCCACATTCTACACTATTTTGGGCCGAGTTGTCTTATTTTGTAGGGAAAAATCATGGGTTTTTCACTAAGGCCAAGTTCCACATTTTTATAGGTAATTTTTTTGCTTTTACAAGGTTGAGTTCATGGCGTTTTCACTAGGGTCAAATTACATACCATAGTTGGGTTGAATTTCCACATTCTGGAGTATCACAAGTAGTGCTAAAGGGCTGAAAAATTAGGGTATAAGGGGCCAAAATTATCTAATGTGAATTATCAATATTCATTAGTAGAATAATTGAAGTCGAGTTGATTCAGTTTTTGGGCTTAATTTCCTTTCCTAGAGGTCTAATTCCATCATTTCTCCAAGGAAAATTTATTTTTCTCAAGGGCCACCTTGCCAGACTAATTAGGGGTTGACTTTCTGATCCATTTGGTGAGTGAATTGTTGGTTTAAGGAGGTCGAATTAGAGAATGATTGATTGATTTTGGGATACAATGAATAATTGAGTTTATGGGCTCTATTGCCTGGCCAAGTCCATAGTAAGAGGGTCATGTTGATCCAAATTTTTGGAAAGCATCCTTACGAAATTTATTTTCCAAGTCCCATTTCAAAAAAAATGATGTAAAATTCCTTCAACAACTCCAATAAATTGGTGCTGGAAATTGAAACATTTTTTGGGATTGCATATTTTATTGCTAATATTTTCTATTTTTGAAGTTTGTATGGTTCTATGGAGTTTTGAGTTAAAATTTTCATGCCACAAATTTGAATTAAAAACCATGATATTCTAGAAAAATAACTATAAGGGATATTACAATGGTATATGAGTTGGTGTTCCTATCAATCTAAAAGGGTTAGCATTGGATGATTATAGGATATTAGGGGTACATAACATATATAAAGAAGAAGTGGGTGTAAGAAGAAGAAAAATACCAAATGAGGGATCATGAAGATCAACCCTAAGAGAGCTTAAAATACATCTTGAATGATTTAGCTAGAGGGAAACATGAGTTACTCCATGAATTTGAAAGAGGATGGTGTGAAATGGAATATATGGTGAACGAAGGGAAACAAGAGGTGGTTCAATATTTCAAGGAATTCGCCTAGTCCATAGCCAATCTTTATGAAAAAATGTCTAATAATGGAGTAGAGGCATCACACAAAAGCTACTTCCTATTGGGAGGAGACGATAATCAACATGCTGAAGCCAGTAACTTCGCCAAAATGGTACCCACAATAGTAAAACCAATTTTCTTAAGACATCTCATGCCCAATTTCATGGAGGAGCCAACAAAGAACCAACAGAATAAGGACAAAAGTTTCATGGAATATATAAGGGAGTGTGAGGCAATGGGAGCAGAAATTTGAAATTTTATGTCGCTCTAAGACTACCGTGCTATTAAGTATAGCAGAAAGCTAAGGGAATAAAATGAATGTTGGAAAAATAGTGATATTTCAAAGAAAGTTAGGAAAATAAAAATTCCAACTTTTAGTGAATCTACTAGAGGGTCAACAAGACCATGGGAGAAGAAATTGGATACTTGTTTCCAACTAAACCCCATGAGGGGCTCTGAGGCCATACAATATGCCACACTATATATGGATGACGAGGCACATGAGTGGTGGTACCATGGGTTGATTACATTTAGTCACATCCATATCACCTCTTACTTGGATTTTACATAGAGACTAATCTAGAGATTTGATAAGAGGGACCTGGAGTTGCATTTTAGGAACCTTTCACACCTTAAGAAGATATGGACCCTATATATTTTTATTTTATAATTTCGTAGGTTAAATATGATGGTTACAGATCTATCCCACGAATAATTGGTGACGTCGTTCACGGAGGTGTTAACTAAACCATTACATGGTTGGTTCAATGATTTTAAGCCTAGCACAATGTAGGAGGCCATTTCTAGGATGAGGGATATGAAGGATGTTGTGCCTAAAATTAAAGCACCTCCCAAACCCCCACCTCTTCAATAGGATAAAGATAAAATACCTGCATGTGAGGAGGAGACTAGGATAAGTTGGATCCAGGAACTCGAGATGAGTTATGAAGAAATAATCTTTGTTATAGTTGCAAGGAGCCTTGGGAGCCAAGTCATACATGCAAGGAAAAGGAAAAAAATGAACTATATTCAAGTGCACTCCGAAAGTGAGGGAGAATAATAGACAATTTCGCTGAAGGATGAAGTATATTCTAGTTTAGAGGAGGAGCACCCACAGGAAGAAGTGGGAAGTAGCACCATAACCACACTTCCAGGAGTTCCTAGCTACAACGCTTTTAGAGTCAAATGCTAATATGTTAGCTCAGGGACAAATTCCCTCCTTTATATAACCTTCCTCATCAATAAATACCCCTCCATTCCCTTGGAATAATTTAAGTTGGTTGAGGAAAAATATTTTTTAATATGGAAACCCACATGTGCACAAAATGATTAGTTGCCCAAAAAGAGAAATTGGACACCCTTGGAAGCCTATAAATAAAAGTCAAGTGAACCTCATTTGTACATCATCATCAAACATCTTCTTCTTCTCTCTTCCTTGGATTGGCTCACACAGGTCTGAGGTTGTTTCGCGGAATTCGTTCATGCATGTCCGAAATTGCAAGGTCTGAACTCGCACATGTGAATTAAGGTTTTTGGTATGGGGCCATCGGGTTGGAACAAGGAATTATCGACTATAGCCATACATGTAAAAACTTCTCCTTGTGGATGGATATTTGCAGTCACAGACATGGTTACTAGCTCCATGCAGTTGTGACCTAGGGTTTTTTTTTATATTTTCCAACAGATATTGATCATTGGCTGCATGCTTGGGACTTTCATTTTGATCAATATTGTTGTTGGGTTCATCTCTTGGATATTTTATGATTGGTTTTGCTGGATAGTTTTCTGATTGATGAATTGGAACATTATACTCTCTCTTTGTTTAACACTTTATGACAATCTAATAAGAAGAAGAATTTGAAACGGTTTTCCCCCTTGTGGGGTTTTTTCTAGTCTCTAACCAAATAAGGTGTCTCTTATTTGTATCTTGTTGTTCATTGCATTTAATGTTCTATCTACAATTGCTATTGATCATTGGAAGATTAAATTGTATTGAAAGATTGCTAATTAAAGATAAGAATCGGGTTGAAGTGATTGTATCAACATAGAACAATGGAAAATTAACATGGTATCAGAAATAAGGTGAAGAGAAAATACCAATGAGATAAGAGACAAGATAAATCATTCTTGAAAGAAGTTGAAGGAGCCTATTTGGTTTGGTCAATATGTCTACCTCTTACTTCAAGGAGAATGAGAAACTGGGTGACTCATCCAACTTTGTTGCTTGGAAGATCAGGTTGGAATTCATACTAGATGACAATGATGTTTTGGAGTATGTGCAAGGAAAGGTACCTAAGCCTCCATCGAATGATTCTGCTGCTATAAAATTCCGGTGCAAGAAAGGTGATATGAAAGCTAAGAAAATTACACTTGATGGTTTACAAGATCATTTGCTTGTTTATATAGGTAACTTGAAGGCATATGAGGATATGTATGACAAGCTAGTCGAGATGTATTAGGTCAACAACTTGAATCACGTCATCTCTTTGAAGAATCACCTCATAGAGATAAATATGAACAAGGGAGAACATGTGAAATCATATATCATGAGGGTATCACGTTTAAGGGATTAAATGCTAGCCGCATATGACTAGGTATTTGATAGGGAGTTGGTATTGGTTACTCTTCAATATGTTTCTCTTGTTTGGGAGACCTTCATTACTACTCTAAGAAATGACAATGTATTTCAGTCATTTGATGAGCTCATTGGTAATTGCACTCAAGAGGAGACTGTTGAGTCCCAAACTTGCATCGTTCCTACACCTTTTTCTAGCTTCTTCCCATTCATCTAAACCTCCTAAGTCATCAGTATCATTGCATATTAGTTAAAAAAGGGCAATTAAAGTGGTTTCTTGACTATGTGTTTGTGTTGCTATTTGAACTAGATTTTTGTTTATAAGCTGCAGAATCTTGTCACTTTCCGCAGCCAGCCCAACCTTTCGCAGTTGTTTTGTCAAAGTCTATATTGCAGGTGTCTTCAGGTGAATCGAGCCACATGGGCAAGTTGCAAACGACGGGGACATGGACCGAGTCCTATTGGCTTAGTCGAATTCATCAGAAGAGGCCATAGTCAACGGTGGGCAAAGCGGTGGTCAACTTAAGAGTCCTACGATGATAGAACTATGTTTTTCACCACGTGAAGCTTTGCGTGGTTGTTCCTAGATCTCAGGGGAAAATTTAACACTTGTGGACTGCTCCATGAACCGGATCCAACAGCCACCCTGCAACGATTGAATCTTCATGGCAACCATAATGTTAAATCTTGGGACGTGGTTGTTTACGTGTCTTTTATCAGCGCAGAGTGTAGGAAAACAGTTATGTCATCCTCTGTTATAAATAATGCGTTCTCATACGCATATTAGTTAGCTTTTTGGTAATGTAATTCTGATTGTTAACGAGCCCACTGTGCCGTAACTTTATCTCTGTGTTATGACTGCATTTTAATACATGAGAAGACTCTGTTTCTGAGCTCAATTCGTGGTTGATCATTGATTGTCCGAGGATTGTGAAGGGCCCCTGCACAGGCGAGGTCTTGATTATTACTGTAGAGTTTCATCTTTATTATTTATGTTCCTTATCCATAATACACACTGTATATATATCACATTTCTTATGGTATTAACGTTTGATAGCTGTCCATAGCTTTTCACGTTTTATATGCTGTTAACTGATCAATGCTTTTGTTTCAGATTACAATAGGCAGCCTGGGCATTTGCACATAGTTTTCTAATGACTAATGACATGGAATTATTCTTGTCCTTCTGCTGATTCATTTCCTTTAGTTTTTAGTTCCAACACTGTGTTATTTATTTCATTTTTTCTCATTTACTCTTCTGCAAGATAGATATTAAATTACTCATGTCATTTTCAGTTACCTCCTAAATCCATAGCGAGTCGAATGGTGAGGGATTGAAGTATGAATGCGTAGTTTGATATTAATTTATTTTTCTGCAAGTTAGTTATTGAATTGCTCATGTCATTCTCGATTACCTCCTAAAGCTAGAGTGATTCGAATGGTGAGGGATTGAAGTATGAATGCGTAGTTTGATATTAGTTTATTTTTCTGCAAGTTAGTTATTGAATTGCTCATGTCATTCTCAGTTACCTCCTAAAGCTAGAGCGAGTTGAATGGTGAGAGACTGAAGTATGAGTGTGTAGTTTGATATTAGTTTTATTTTCTACAAATTAGATATCGGATTGCTCAAGTTGTTTATGATTACCTCCTAAAGCCAGAGCGAGTTGAATGGTGAGGGTCCAGAATATGAGTTGATGTAATGTGATTTTAGTTTACTTTGCTTGCAATTCTTGGATTTCTTTGAGTTCAGTTTTTCTTATATTTTCATGGCAGCAAGGATAATGGGTTTCATGGTTACTAGCTCACTGTTGTTTAATTAGAATAGTGGCACATTTTCACTCTCTTTTCAGGAATTAGTTTCATCATCGTATGTTTTTAAAAAAAAAAGTTTGAAGTTTTGAAAATCATTTTAAAAGACATCATTGCCTTGAACATTTATATCATACTTGTCTTTTATAATTTCCATATCATATTAGGGAATTAACAGAAATAAACCCAAAACAAAACAAAAACTCAAAAAACGACAAAAAAAATAAGAAATAGGTTATCTTGCACATATAGTGTGCCGCACTTCAATAGTTTACGACTCCCGGATTGACAATTAATACAACAATTTAGGACACTCTAAATTGACCAAACAGGGACCATGAAAACATGAGTAAATGATGGTTACTCATGACAAAAATTGACATATGGTATGAAAAGTATTAAGAGGAGGTGCAACTCAAAGTACAAGTGTCACTTTATGAAGAAATTTGATTTTGAGAGGCAATGAAGCGACCCTACTTGGAAAAATGACTTCCAAGTGAAGTGTCAAATCATCACAAAGTCAGGAAGACCCATGATAGTACTCGATGAGAGATTTCCAATGGTGTTGATGGTTCATCGAATGGAGCTATATAGTCCACTCACAATGTGTGATAGAAAACTATGTGTTTTCCTATAAAAGGTTGTTTTCTCTCCAATTTGAGAGGAAGAGAAGGTCCTAAACCTTATGGAGATCGTAGCAGACAAACCTACCATCATAATTTGGATCTATGAATTTCAGGCAAATGGAATTACTTGTCTAAAGATGTCCTTAATGCTTCTTGGAATGATGGTTCCTGGTGAAGAGTTAAGGGAAGATGAAAACGAGAATGAACTACTAGAGGAGGTCTAGGATCATCTTCATACACTAAGTCAAACATGGAGACTAGGTGGTCATAGAGTAGAATATTTGAAGATATGGTATCAAACGTCTACGATATGTGATATGCATATGGCTCGCTGGAGAGGTCGGTAGGACAAACTATCTAAGGAATGGGAGGATAATCGACCATACCTAGATCAAGTGGGATCTAGGTCGAGACTTAATTGAGAAGATGGCCAGGGGAAAATCATCATGCCTCCAAGCATGTGATACTAATATGGTATGCAAAGGTGGGAATGATGCCCCCTAGCAGAAGGAGTTTGTGGAGCACCCTTGTGTTCTGAGTGCTCAAAAAAGGGATTCAAGCCTCTTAGCCAAACTTGGCATGGGATCCTCCAAAGGATGTGTAGGGGCCTATGTGCCCCCAAGTATGTTATGGCCATACTAGATGTATTTAGAGTTAAGGGCTCCAAAAACTTATATGAGACATAATATTATTATGAATTTTATATGATGGTGATGGCTCACCATTTGTTATCTTCTATGGTATACATGTGATCAATGCCAATCGAGAATGTTGTTTGTGATGGTATCTACATAGTGATTTTGGGCTCTAGGCACATGACTAAACGTAATGATTTCAAATTCACGTAACAATGGCTTAACTCATAGATATTTTCTAAATAGAACTTGGTTATCCACATGATACCCACAATTCAATTGCATGACAAGTAGCAAGGAATCTAAACGAACATGAAGATGAAGGATGCGATGAGCAAGGGCATCGAATAAACAACCTATCACTGCATCATATTCAGCCTCATTATTGGTGGCAGATCCATTGTGCATGCTGTTTGAAAGGACGAATGTATGCAGGGAGGAAATGGCATAGGCTACCGAGGTTAGATTCCGGGAGAAGCAACTCACACCTTTGGCTTGACCGATATATGGTGTGGATGATGGATCCATCTGAAAGATGAAAAAGACAATGGATGAGATGATGCAATCTACATAACTTCATGGCAGAAATAAAGACAGGAAAATCAAAGGGATGTGCTATGAGTGAAATTTATTGAGGTAGAACTCATTGGGAGTATTAGGAAGGGAATGGCCTTCAAAATCCTCTGAAGAAATGCCACCGTACTTAAGGGTAGGTGTAATCAAGTGTAGACATAGCTTCCATGGTGTCCTCATTAGGCTCAGAGATGGGCAGATGAGTGGAAGATTGACTAAATGATTCAGAGGCATTACTTGGTGCATCAACCTGAGAAAGAAGGTTCACATACGCATCATCTGGAATGGTAGATAACGAGCTAGTAGATGGAGGATCTATAGATGTTGAAAATTGGGGTTCTGTTGAAAGAGGTACAATAGAAGCACATGCAAAAACCTTTGAAAGGTTTTTCTGCAAGGAGCTCAAGGATGACGACAAGTAAAGGATATGGACTATGGTGTTCGTTATCTCGACATTGGGGGGATGGATCATAATGGTGGGGCCAAAATCTCCTTGTTCTGGTTGACTAGTGGTACCAGAATCCATGGGTAGAGGAGTAGATGATCCACTATGAGTGGCATCGTATTCACGAATATCCCCATGGAAATCGAGAAATTCATCGAGACGAGGGAAACAATGGTGATAGTGACCACGATGATCACACATGGTACAAGGGTGGTTTGTGCACAACATTTTGAGTTTCTTGGGTTGTCCAGGTAAGTTAACATGGAATTATGGGATATTTGACTCAAGGAACACTTCATGAACCAAAGGTTTGAGATGAGGAAGTTCAGGACAATTATTCGTGGCATGCTTAACAACTTCACACAAAGTGCACTGATGTGACGAATTTGGGGCTTTGGGGGCTGGAGAAGCTTAGGGAGCCTTGTCCTTAGGTTCTTTCCTCTTATCTTTTCTCTCCTGTCTGGATGCTTTTGTAATAGGAGTGGGTTCCTGTTGAGGTTGTGATGGAACTGAAGCAGCGACAAGGCTTGTAGGGACCAGTTGAACTAGGGTCAAAGCATGATAAGGTCTGAGATGATCAGGTAGAGTGTTCATTGGGGATCAATGTACCATACTAGGATCCCCAAAATCATGTTCGGAAGGACCAGCAAAGCCATGACATGGACAGAAAAGGTTCCCGGAGGAGGAAACAAGAAAGGTATTTGTCCTGCAAGGAAACGTCCCTGTGGAACATCCCTTGGATGGTTAAGACCTGGAGGAACGGTTCCTGGTGGGAACATAGGAGAGGCACCCACAAATGGAGGAGGTCTTGGGTGGGTGGATCCAGATGATTCAGTTGTGATGGTAACAACAGACTGCTGAGGAGCTGGCTGTTGATTAGAGGTATTGACCTTGTTAGAATCCATCATGAGAATATGGTAATCACCAAGACCAGAAGGTTGGGGGGATGGGCTACTTGACCTAGTTGAGGTTAAGTAGCAACAAATTCTTGTTGGGGGAAAGGATTTGTGAGCACTGTCAGTTGAGATGGCGTAGGATTCTGAGGCGATTGTTGACCTCTAGAAGTTGCTTAAGCTTCCCACATTTGGCGCATCTAGGGTAAGAGAGGACACTCATGTGTATAGTGGCTATGCACACCACAACATG
Source organism: Pinus taeda (assembly GCA_000404065.3). NCBI lineage: Eukaryota > Viridiplantae > Streptophyta > Pinopsida > Pinales > Pinaceae > Pinus > Pinus taeda. The sequence goes on from APFE030158124.1 coordinate 21,451, forward strand.
AAAAAGGCTTGTTCATACGAATAGCCTCATTCTGCTTGGTGTTGGCTTATTGAGCCCTAACCTAGGTTCGAAAGAATTAGTAGCCAAACAAATCCCGTAGCTACTGGCCCTTTCGGCAACAGCCCACGGAGCGCGGACTGAGGTCTCACTCGAGGTCGCAGGGGAGGGTGCTGGAACCAAGTTTCCACACCCTTGGGATGTTTTGATGTGGTCTGGAGGGGTTGCAAGATTTTCTGTAGCCTCGCGCCACTCTGTACTATTATCGGGCTTCCGCACGGGTGTACTTTCTTATTAATGAAATTATTATAGATCTAATCTTCTTGTTATAGTATTTAAGCAAACATTTAACAATAAAACCCAGTGTGCATGATTATAAAAAGATATAAAATCATATAATAGATGCATAAAACAAAATGCAACAGATCTGCGATATTTCAAAAACAACTTATCTTTATTAATATCTTCTTCCAGTATAATCTTCTTTCTGTCCTGTGCACATAGCTATAGGGGTTCACACACACATCTACAGACTCTATCAGGCCTCCATGCACACAGCTGCGGAGCCTCTATCTACCCACTACCACCCTTGACTCGAACTTACTGATGCAGAATTCTGATTACTTTTACCAACTCATAATACATCAGATATAGCCCAGAACAAAAACTGCTTCTACCCTTAGAGCCTCACTCTATTTATACGTTCCCATGGTCCGCGGACCATGGGAAGACCGACTTACTTTCTATTATTCTATATTATTTTTGGGTGGACAACCCCTTGACTCGACCTATTACATTTCGTGCTCCATGCATTTCAAATATTTATAATATTATTACCCTAACTTCTAGGTTTTAAGCCCCAAAACTGTTACGAAGGGCCTTCGCTACCCAACAGGCCCCCAACACAATCATCGTGACTTGTCCCAAGTCAATCGTCGGTGCTGCGATACACATTTCTTAGGCTTCATGGTCCACCATCCTTGTGAATGAAACACTTCATTCTGCTGCTCCCTCTTTGTCTCCTACAAATCTTCTACTTGCTCCTACTCCATTGCTTCCACTAATTCGTGCAACCGATGATGCTCATTTTGCTCTGCTTGGTTAACATAGAGCACCCCCTCATAGGATTTTATCTCAAGCTGGGGTGCCGCATATGATAATTCTTCATGCCAACGCAACAAGTTTCCAATTTCTGGTCTCCTATATGCATTGTTTGCTGTAGCGTGTGTCGCGATTTTGCAAGACAATTGTTGCTATCCATGAGATCCCAATATTCAAGGTGCCTTAGAGACGAAATATTAACTACACTTCCATCATTTGTCTCTGTATTGACAGTATTTCCCTTATCTTTTATGGTTCGTTGGCTAGCCCATGGGTTAGGCAGTGACATCCAGACCAGTTCTGCTTTGTGTCTAAGAATTTCTGGCACATCCCCTACCGTTGGTGCTGAACTCTGCACGCTGCCCACCACCATCGACACCATACTAACTAGAAAGTTCAACATCTCCATTGGCCATATCACAACCCTTGGGCTTACTGCTTGAGCATAAATAATGAACAATTCCATATCGGTGGGAAGGCATAGTAGCTTACTTTCCTTAAAATCGCAGATCGTTCAGTGGATGCCCCCCTGTGATTTATAAGCATTTCAAAATTCAAATTCATCGGTTCCCTCCTTTTCTGGTGCCGTAATGTTAAGCCTGTGGCAGATTGTTCTAGTCCTGGCTCGTACCATGTCTCTTAATTTCCCACCGGCCACTCCCTTTTGCCATAACTCAGACATCTTGTCATGAATAGTGTTAGCAATGGTCACCCTTCTACTTTTTCATGTAGCAGTGCAACCCCTTCTATGCAACCGCGACCCTGGGGACAGACCAATTCTACGCATCCCCTAATTGTCACACAGCTTCCCCACAGACTGTTTTACATTTCGCGCTCTCTTTCAACTGCCTGGAGTGGTGAGACTGCCCTTCAGTTAGTTAGTCATGCAGTCGGCCCACTCGTGTAGAGATTTAGGCGATTGCCATTTACTCTTCTTGGGAAAAGTTCTCCATTCAGCTTGGCAAGCTAGACCATGCCCCCATCTGTGACTTCTTGGACTACATAGGGTCCCAACCAATGCACTCGGAGTTTTCTAGGGAATTTTTCAAAGTGGCTATCGTAGAGTAATACTAGATCATTTTCTTTGAATGTGTGCATCTTGATATGGCGATCATGCCAAGATTTTTCCCGTTGCTTTTGTACCTGGTGATGGAATCCTGCCAGAAACCGTTCCTCCTCAAGTTCTTCCAATTGCACGATCCTCTCTTCCAAAGCTGCATGGTCTACCATGCCTATCGTCATTGCTATTTGCAAACTGGGTACAATGTATTCCTTTGGCATGACAACTTCCTTTCCATAGACTAACTGGAATGGTGTCTGGCCCATCAACTTCTTGCATGTTGTGCGATATGCCCATAACACAACAGGTATACACAAATCCCGATCATTCTGCTACGCATTACATACCTTTGTCAATGCAGTCTCCAAGATTTTGTTGAAAGCTTCAACGGTCCCATTTGCCTATGGATAGTACGGTGTGCTTTGTTGATGATATATTTGGAAATCCTTAGTAAGTGCACTGATAGTCTCATTCAGGAAGTGCATTCCGCAGTTGCTCATTAGAATTTTTGGACATCCAAACCGTGTTAACAAATTCTCGAACAAAAATTTCATAGTTGTAGCGGCCGTACAGTCCTTAACTGGTCGTGCTTCCTCCCATCGGGTCAAGTACTCTATCGCAGTGATGATATAGCGTGCTCCCCTCTTTCCTGGAGGTGTGATAGGCCCCACAAAGTTGATTGCCCATTTCTCAAATGGTTGCAGCGTCATCTATGGCTTGAGTGGTATCTCATCCCTCCACGATGGTTTCCTCGTCCATTGACATACGTCGCAAGTCGGATAGTATGCTTTTGAGTCTTGATGTAGGGTTGACCACCAGAGTCTTGCACGAAGGATCTTTTTTGTTGTAGCATGTCCTGCGTAATGTCCTCCTGCAACCCCCCCCCCCCCCATGTGCTTCGGCAAGGATCTATCCTTGCTCAAATTCTGGTACATATCTGCGTAATATTTCATCATTGCCCTTTTTGTAGAGGTGCCTTGCAATAATAGTAAAGTCTGTTGCACATATAGCTAGTTCCCTCTTCTACTAAACCGAATACCCCTATGGTGCGGTTCCTGTGGTTAAAAAGTGGATTATATCTGCAAAGTGGTCATCCGCGACACACACTGCATAGAGTTGTGCATCAGGTAGTCCCTCCTCTAAGTTTGTGGGTTCTTCACCATTCTCTATTCGGGACAGGTGATCTGGGCTTGCGTTTAGACACCCCAGCTTTATGATGACTTCAAAGTCATATTCCTGAAACAATAACAACCATCTACAAATGCGCCCCCCCAACACAAGCTTATTCACTAGGTATTTTAGCACAGAGTGATCAGTATACATCTTAAAGTGTCCTTTGAGTAGGTAGTGGCAGTATTTCTGGAGCACGTATACCATCTCCAATCCTCACACTAAGTAGTGGAGTAGTTCTTCTCAGCTTTGGAAAATCTTAGACTTATGAACGCGGTTGGGTGATCAATTCCTTCCACTCCTTCCTATGTGAGTACCATGCCCAACGCGATACATGACGCGTCAACATGGACGTGAAATTCGATGTCCCATTTTGGAAAGACCAATATAGGAGCTGATGCCAACTTTTCCCTGAGCGTTTCCAGACTTTTGTTACATTCCTAATTCCAACAATAAGTAATGTCATTTTTCAACAATTGTTCCATTGGTGCCATGATCTGCACGTAGCTCTTGATGAACTTTCGATAGTAACCAGTGTGTCCCAATGTGGTGCTCAGTTGCTTGACACTTCACCGTGTTTGTAGATTGAGTATGACAACAATCTTTGCTGGGTCTACCATCAAGCCTTGCTTGCAGACCAATGGCCGAGCAAGTTCCCGAAGGGGATGGGGAAAGTATACTTCTTTATATGGTGTCATCGGCAAGTATTTGGCATTAAACATAATCTTGCAGTATGTTTCTTAACTAGCCCAAATACAGTCCAATCATCAAGATACACCTCTAAGAACTTATGTATAAATTCCTTGAATATAGCTACCACAACGCGCAAGAATATTGCTGGTGCATTCTTTAGTCCAAAGGGCATCACCGTATACTGAAAACAACCCCATTCAGTAGTGAACGTTGTTTTACTCCTATCCTCCAGTGCAATCTTGACCTTGTGGTACCCCGAGAGACCATCCATAAAGGAGTAGGCTTCTTGTCCCCCAACATTTTCCAGGACTTCGTCTGTAAATGGCATTGGGAATGGATTGTTAACACATGCATCGTTGAGATTCTTGAGATCCACATAGATGCGTATTTCTCCCTTCTGATTTTTCTCTTGTACAACCATAGGACTTACCCAGTCAGATTCCTCTACTAGTTCAATTATTCCTGTTGCAAGCATTTTATCCAATTCTTCTTTGACCTTTGCTTTATATTTTGGATTCAACCGATAGGGCCACTACTTGACTGGCTTCGCATCTGGATTCAAAGTTATCTTCATCATCCCTAGGTCACTGAGGATTCCTTTTAAATCTATGATTTTGATTGGGAGTAAATCCTGATATTCACAAAGTAACTCGATAGCCTTATCCATTGCTGCATCATCCCAATAGTCCCCAAACATTGCATACTTTGGTTCCTCCTCTATATCAATGTTCACTTGTTTAGTTTTCAGCGGCGTAGTGATGTCAGGGTCCTCGATCGCTGGTCCGTGCACCTCGTGACTCCCCTCTGTTTCTGGAATATTGATGTTTCTGGGATCATCCTCATCCTCTTCGACCTATACATTGTAACATTCAAGGGCCCGACTCAACTGGTGCGACCAGTCTGGCTGCACTATTTCTTCCGGTTCCAATGGTGCTTTGAAAATGGTGGCCTTTACTACTTGAAATGCATCATCAACAGTGTCCATCCATTGGTCCTCAAATAAGAATGTTAATAAAAACCCTTCGTGCAAGATATCCCATTCACCTGTACCATGTCAGAGCTTTGTTTCAGTGTACCAGTTCCTTGGGATCACATCCAGGGTATGATAAAATAAGTGTACCCACTTCGGTTGAGGCTCTTCTCCATAGGCTTGGGCTCATCTGGTAAGGTGCATGCATGGGTCATCATGTCCACTGTATTTCTCAGTTGTTTGTAGTTCCGGCTTCCTAAATCTTATCTGCATCATGCGCTTGCAGCCGCGCCAATCTTCGAAAGTTCCTTCATGTGTTCCCCACCAATGTGCAGGTGTCGCACATAATGCCCATTTTAATGCATCAAACCGTTGGTGCTCCGGTACCGTGCTTTCAAACTTGGTTAGGAATTCATCTACTATTGTCAGCCCATCATACATCGGTAGTTCGCGATCCTGAGATCTTACGCAATACAACGACCTAGTCATCATATTTCAGTTTAACGTTGTTACTCTGTTCAACTGATTATGCCATCGCTCGTCTTCCTCATCTAAATCATCAGTGCAGGACTCTGCACACTCCCAAGATATTCTTCATTCTGCAGTTGGATTGACCCAATCTTGTTTTCATGCAGTAATCTTGTAGATACAATCCAGTTCATCATCACTTCCTTCATCGCACACGGGTTCAATGTAACGCGGTCCTTCAGCTGGGTCTAGTGGAATGACTACGCAGAGTGACTTCTTCTCAAATATCATTTCCTGCTTATTTAAATTAATGACAGCATTCATATCGATGGCCTAGTCTATCCCTAACAACGCAGGGTAAGGGCTACTTTCATCCACAAGTTCTATTACCTCAAAGTTCGTTTGGGTGCTCGTGCCTTCTATATCTACTGTAATTCCTTGCAGCCTTCTTATGGGCAAGATCTTCTATTGGTTCACTATCCGAAATTGAATAGGAGACCATTTTAGTGAGGGCTTTCCCATCTGCTCCCAAGTTAGCTTAGGAAACACATTGGTACCGAACCTAAATCCAGAATGACCTGGTCCATCTTGCACTCGTTGATTTGTGCCGTCATTCACATCTCCCGTCCGGTGCGCAGAGTATGTTTTCCTAGTTTCTAGACCACGCGCGGCTCCCCTAACCCTGCACACTTAGAGATAAGCTCTTGCAGTCCTTTAACGGATCTATTGTCGTGAATAAATTTCATGCATGTCTCTCAAAAGGTAGTTAGTATTAAGAGATCCTTTCCAGCATGGGTTGATCCTTACTACCTAGGGTAGAGACCTCCGTGAAGCTCTTCCTAGCTTCTAGACATGTGTCCTTGCGAATGCCCACTTCTTCCTTGGTTAATTTCCCCTGATCATCCCCTATGGCTGTGTCACTTCTGAGCACCATGTTCACGTAGGGGTCTTCCTCACGTGGTTCAGACCTCCTCATCTGGATGTTCTACATCGCCGTAGGTTGTGCTGCCATTTTCTCACAGATTTTCACTATTAGTGTGGGGCAATACATCATTTCATGATCGAATTGCTCGTAGTAGGGGCATGATATTCTGGTTGGGTTGGTACAATCTCACACATAGTGCCATGGTCCTCCGCAGTTGTAACAGATCAGTTGCACGCGGCCCCTTCCTAGCCCCATTCCTCCCCATCCTCATCCTCGCCCTTGGAACCAACCACGCACTATCACCACGGCTAGATCCTGACATCGTGCCTTAGTCTGCATCCCGTAGGTAGGGGTGTGATCCATCAGTAATTCATAACTATGGCAGTCTCATTCATCGTGGCTCACCGATCTCAAAAATTGCAAAATAGCTGCTAGGGGGTCTGGGTAAACTTTTGCAGTAGGTGACAGTTGTCCGTGTTGTGCTTTCCTCCCACCTAACAGATTGTGCACCAGAGCGAGGGTGTCGTGCTTGGCCTCACTTGTGCATCTGGTCACAACAACATTGGTCCCCTTGGTGTCAAGTAGTTTGTGAATATCGAACAATGATCCTTATCATGGCCCTGGCCTTTACACTTTACGCACCACACCTCCTCGCACCCTTCTGGCTTGGGCACCTTCTCCTATTTTAGACTCTGAATTTCCAAGCATAGATTTTGTATTTACGCGTGGATCTTCTGAACTCCCAACCCAGGATCTTGTATTGGAGTCTCATGCAACCTCATCACTATTTTTGATGCTTCAGCCTAGGTCAAGATCTTTTGTTGTGACAGTGTTTTCCTCAGGTGTGGCGTTAAAGACACCACAAACCACACACGGTGTTGTGCATCCGTTAGCATCTTGTTAACCTCTCGGATCGTATTCTTCAATCTATGATCTAGATCTCAAGGGGTTTCTCTTCGTAGCATCACAATCTCCTTGAATCCTATAATTGACTACATTTCTGATTTCGACCGACTAAAATCCTCTTTTAGTGCATCCGGATCTCTGTTATTCCAGCATTGGGGTGATCGCTACAATGCTTAATATATCAATTCAGTGCACGATATTGTAGTGCACTTACCAGGGTAGCCTTTTTAATATTATTGTTCATAACTCTGTGTGCTTCCCACACTGCCCTTACTATGTACCAAAATTGTTCTGGATCTTCACCTCCTACTCCTTTGAATACGGGCAACTTGATCACGTTCATCATGCTAAACTTATGGTTTTGTGTGTAGGTGTGCTAAGGCCACCTACGAACTCATACCACTTCTGTTTCAATCAATCTTCAATCTCTTTCTTCGTAGGGTTCCAAACTCCCGACATCAACCATCCCTTAGGCAGATCCCGGCCCCGACAATGCAACCATTTATTGGCTTATTGGGCCATGACCCAGGTTTGGAAGAGTTAGTAGCCAAACAAATCCTACAGCTACCGACCCTTTTGGCAACAACCCGTGGAGCGTGGAATGAGGTCTCACCCAAAGTAGCAGGGGAGAGTGTTGGAACTAGGTTTCCGCACCCTTGGGATATTTTGATGTAGTCTGGAGGGGTCGCGAGCTATTCAATGGCCTCGCAACACTCTGTACTATTATCGAGCTTCTGTGCGGGGTGAATTTTCTTATTAATGAAATTATTACATATTTGATCTTCTTGTTATAATCTTTAAGCCAACATTTAACAATAAAACCTAGCATGCACGATTATAAAAAGATATAAACTCATATAACAGATGTATAAACAAAAATACAGCAGATCCGTGATATTTCAGAAACAACTTATCTTTATTAATATCTTCTTCCAGTATAATCTTCTTTCTGTCCCGTGCACACAGCTGTAGGGGTCTGCACACACAGCTGCAGACTCTATGAGGCATCCGCGCACACAGCTACGGAGCCTCTATCTACCCACTACCACCCTTGACTTGAACTTACAGATGCATAACTCTGATTACTTTTACCAACCCATAATACATCAATTCTAGCCTAGAAAAAAATTGCCTTCTACCTTAGAGCCTCGCTTTATTTATGCATTCCCATGGTCCGCAGACCATGGGTAAACTGACTTACTTTCTATTATTCTATATTATTTTTGGGTGGACAACCCCTTTACTCGACCTATGACATTTTGCACTCCGCGCATTTCAAAGATTTACAATATTATTACTCTAACTTCTAGGTTTTAAGCCACAAAACCGTTACGCGGGGCCTCTGCTACCCAACACTTGGGCTGGCTGCCCTCTTGCTGGTTGTTAGTGTTAAGTTGTTTCCTCTCTCTGGTGTTGCTCCACTGCCAGTACTAGGCCTTGACAGTACCCTGGTGGAGTCATGTAGGAACAAAAGCATCGCTCTGCTGCCAACAAGCCTGGTCAGTACCCCGGTGGAGTTACTTGCATCATCTCTCTATGTAGGAAGCCTTTCTCTTCTTTTTCCTCATTCATTTTTGAAATTTTTGCACTTTTCATTTTTTCATTTTTCAATTTCATAATTGTGCATGGCACTTATTCATTTCAGAGACAGAAGAGGGATCTCAAATTATTGAGAGCATAAGAGGTTATTCCTTCAGAGAAGTATTTTATTATATACCTATGACATGCCTGTTAAGATTTTCCCCCTCACCTTACTCTACTTGACTAAGCTACCAAGGGGTTAACCCAAAAACAACCTACTAGAGTATGTGAAACTAGTTAGCGTGCAAGCATTGTGTTTTCACCAAGGTTCCCTTCGAACAAATATGTATTTTCCATCAACGTATCATGGACTAAAAGTAAAAATTTCTTCATACAAAGGTAGGATGATAGATAACCAAGTAGTGATCACTGCAAAAGGACTATTGTACTTTACCCAGCTTGTTTCAAGAGTCATTAATGGTTTCATGCAAAAATAACCTATGAACCAAAACAAGCAAATAAACAACAAAGCAAGAAGAAGCATAAGTAAAAGCAAAGCAAGTAAGCAAACAAGCAAGCAAGCAAACAAACATGCAAATAAAGTAAGCAAACAAGCATGCAAGCAAACAAATTAAAAGAAAACACTACTCCTACTCCTAAGCTAATGGTGCATGGGCCTGATAATGTGAAGTGATATTTCCAATGCAGCCATTGGTGCATTGGTTGACCCATGTTGGTGAAGGCTTGGTCCGAGAGCAACCCAGTTGTGCGAACTAGCAAACAAGAAAGATATAAAAATGAAGACAAACACGCTTCATGTTTAAAAGTTTCCATAGGACATAATTGAATGCAAGTACATGAAATGCAGTCCGTGGACTTATCACGGTGTTGTGCGACACTGCGTGTAGCTTTGAAGCATATGCATACTTGTTATGAAGAATTTGGTATCTACAGATAAATACTAATTGCCTAGATAAGTAGCTACATCTAGAACAATAGTTTAAAGCACTTTAACCTTTTTCTATAAATAATAGATAAGACAAAGAGAATGAGAGGACCTACTTGTACTTTTGCTTTCGTCTTGTCTCCTTTGTATCAATCCTGTCGCTCCTTCTCGTACTTAACATGCTTGAGAAGTACCTGTAAAAATCAACAGAAGACAAAGAACCAATCAAAGCAAAAGATCTATTGATTACAAGTAAATAGAATCAGATACATTCACACATATAAGCATCACATATCAATATAATCATATGGAAAAAGGTGCAAATACTTTATTGAATAGAAGGAAGAATTACAACCATGAATCTTGATTCGAAGTCACTCCTCCAGGTTTGGTTCCATCCACATCACATCATAAGCATGACAATTTGGCAGAATAACAACACTTACAATAGTCTCAATTCTCAAACTAACATTATCTCCTTACAATTCATCAAAGTCCAGCCCTTGATTAATTAGATGAGTGCTCAATTTATAGGAATATGGAGGAGGTTTTTTCATAAATGAGGGTATTGAATGGCCTTCCAAACTTAGAGTTAGTTTCCATGGAGGAAGGGATGAGAGCGTAGGAGGTTAATGGATCCTTAGCCTATCCAATTTCAAGCTCATAGGAGGGGATAAGAGGTGGGGTCCTTCTAGAATGATCTAGAACCAAGGAATATTTCTAGAACCCTATGCAAATTTCGCTCAATCTCGCCCAACACATGTCAAAGTGGGCCTAAGTGCTCTGTAGAGCACCCTTTCATGGGCCTAAGTGCTCTACAAAGCACCCTTACATGGGCCTATCTGTGCTGGTCCTACAAGGAGTCATTTCAGGATGTCTTCAAGCCATGAAACTGTCAAGTAGGAGGCATTCAAAGTGTTGAATTGTCTAGGGCATGTAGCAACTAAATTAGAGTTTGATGAGCCCTAATAGTATTGATCTAGATGATGGGAGTGATGTGCCCAAATGGATCTGTAACAACTGCCCCCTAAAGCATGAAGTCAAAAATAATAATGTCGAGTGATATGCTTTATGATGTGATGAGGAGGTTCCGAAGTGGATGGTGACCTGCATCGATTACAATACATATATCATGATATTTTGATTCTCATGAATTGTTGAGGGAAGGCATACCCGTGCTCAACATATAAACTTTCATTACAAGTACATAGACAATCATCTACAGATATAGACCCATGATCGGAATGACCATCAGTGTAAAGCCATTGTACGGATGATTTGGTACATTTCCTGAAATCACAGCCCGAATGGATGAAACTAGATCCAAGGTCTTCTATTTTGTTCAATCGTTCACTTAAGTACGAGTCTAATCATGTGAATATGTGATCTAAAGTTGAACATGGGAAGACACTGTCTGATTGCTAGCTAATGATGTAAGTCATTAATAGATGTGAGAGAAATCACCGATAATGATAATGATCCTCAAGGTACTATAGTACATTCTACATGGTGTGAATGGATATTTTGATGTCAAACACCATACAAAGTCTTTCGGTCGAAGGCTAGTGATTTCAACCTATCGCCAGAAGCAAGAAACTTTCCATTGATGTATGCAAGCCTCAAGGTACTAGAAGGGTGTTTCTAAGTCAACTTCTTGGATAATGAGCTAATGTTGACAAGAAGTAACTCGACCTAGGAGGGCCTTGATGTATCCCACATCAATGATATGAAATGAGTGTAATGATTTTGGAGATGGAATTTGACTGACGACACAAGGTTCATGAATGACAGTCATGAAAATGAAGGTTTATGGTATTGCAAAGGATGAATTTTTACTGAATGACTTCTCTTGAACATGTGGACGACACTAAATTGAATTGATAGTATTGACCCAAAAAAATAGTGATGGATGGTATGAGAGACCAATGATATTATAACCATCAAGTTGATAACCCAACCCAAATAGCCACGGTGATGAAGTGAAAGTGTCATGTTCAAGAGCGACCTACTACCAAAAGTGGTTTACCCCTTTTTCCATTTTCCCCGTCATTGCTGATCAATACCTCTTTATTTTTTATCAAGCTTGAGAAGGATAACATATGCTTGTTGCATAATTTCACCCTTCTGGTGAATCCATTTCTATGTTAAGTTTGAATGAGTCTAGCGAAGGTGAAACTCGGTCTTGTCATGACAGACAAGTTTTTCTCTATTTGATGTTTTAACCAGTTTAATGACAATGATAACTCAGTCCTTTTCATGTTTAGAGATTTTGAAAAGGGACAAAAAGAAAACTCCACAAGTTATTTTTCCTAAGTTTGTCTCTCAAGTCTGAAAAAACATAAAACAATACAAGAGAGAAGCTATTGACCATGTTCGATCAACGTATTCCTTTTTCGTTAATAATCTATCTCAGTCCAAAAAAGGATATACTGTGTAGATGTCGTTTCCAATCCGTAAACAAGCTGAAAAGGACAAGCGCTCGACAATATTTTCATATTTCGAGAGTCTGAAAAGAGCTTAAAGAGAACTCCGTTTTGAGGAATGAGTGGTGCCTAGGATAGTAACTGGTTCCGGTGATGTTGGAACTTCTCAAAACATGTTGATTTATGTGAAGAGGCTGGCTAATAAGACCACTAATTTCAACTGTTCCTCGAGAAGGGTAAAATGACGAAGTGAAAGCATATGATTGGCCAAGCAGATAGTGACGATGGAAGGAGAAAAACCAAGGCTGATCTGATGAAAGAGGCTGATAGAATGGCAATCACAAGGGTTAAAATAAAAATGGGTTCATTTTTACACAAGCTTGAACCATAGGGAACTATGCTTGGATTTAGTTTCATGTTTACACAAGCTTGAAATGAAAAGCTATGCTTGGATTCAGTTTACATGCCCCCAGCATGATGACTCGAGACTAGGTGCATGCCCCCCAAGCTTCATTGAATTCACCTAAGTAGACTACTTTGTGGCTATGAGGTGAATGGAATGAAGGTTCGTATACAAGATCAAGTGAAAGAATCAACTGGGATTTTACGAGATCTAAACAAAGACTTGACTTGGAACTTTGCTCCAGTGGACCTTCTTTCATTTTTTAATGAGCTTGACACAAGACAAGGAACTCTATTCAGATTCCTTGTTTCATTTTTTAACAAGCTTGACATAAGACAAGGAACTATGCTCTGATTCCTTGTTTCATTTTTTAATGAGCTTGACACAAGACAAGGAACTATGCTCTGGTTCCTTGTTTCATTTTTTAACGAGCTTGACACAAGACAAGGAACTATGCTCTAATTCCTTGTTTCATTTTTTTTTTAAATTAGCTTGACACAAGACAAGGAACTATCCTCGTATTACTTGTGTCATTTTTTAACGAGGTTGACACAAGACTAGGAACTATCCTCATATCCTTTGTTCACGACCCATAAGAGGTCATGGCTTCCAAGAGGTTGTCATCAGATGGGAGAACAATGCTCTGGAAGGGATCATTAGAGAGATCTGGTTCTAATTCCCCTAGTACATGATGTACAACATCACGAAATTGATCGTTAGTTGATGTAGGCATGGAACGAGTTGCCACATAATTGAACCATGGTGGGGATGATACCATTGGGACAAAAGGACCATTTAGGGAAGATGGTTAACTTAAAGCCATGTTTGGACTCAGAAATGAAATAATGGTCAATGGTGACAATTCTGCCTTGATGCGGGAAGTACATCACTCGAAACAGTGTTGAAACAATAGCTCCCATGTCATAAACATAGTCATGCCCAAGAAGTAAATTTTAATCTAAAGGGCTTGGGACTGCCATCACATTCAGATAAACGATTTTTCCTCCCAAAGTAATAGGCAAATGAGGAAGGATCCCTAATGGTTGACTAGTTCCTTTGTTAAAAGCCAACAGATTATAGGTAACAGGCACATGTGGCGACGAACCGAGCACTTGCCAAGAAGTTGAGGAAAGGATACTCACTAATGCACCTTCATCTATAATAGTGTCGGCTACAATCATATTACAAACCTATACTATGATCTGGAAGGGCACATAAGAAGGAAGATGACATCTTGCTAGTCGATTCCAATCAAAGGAAGTGACCAAACTACTTGGGGGGGGTACCGTAGGAACGGGAGAATCAATCCCTTGAGTTACAAGAACTGGAGGTTTTTCCTCCTGTCTTGATGGAATAGGAGGGTTGAACCCATGCTCGTTGGAATCTAAAGAAATGAAAATAACCTGAGTGGTATCATACTCACTCTCTACGGGAAAGGTATGATTAACTAAAGGTGAAATCGAGTGAAATGTTTCCTTGACCTGTGATGGGTGAGGTGTAGACTCATTGGATTTAGATTTAGAGGGAGTGGGTGTGACCGATGGTTGATTTAGATCAGTCGATTCATCAACTAGTGAAGGCTTAAGGGAGAGTCTCTTGTAACTAGATGGAAGTCGCTGCAGCGAAGCAAGACGATATCCAACACTTTTTGGGCTTCATCCAAATAGGGACAAAGGTGAATGGGGTGATTCCCTTCACATAACCTACAGGGAAACTTAAATTACCCTTCTTTCCATGAACTTTACTACCACTAGTTAATGGTGTGTCACCAACATGATCTCCAGTGGTTGATGACACAGGATGATGTGAATGAGAAGACCATTCTTCTAAGATTTGAGGAATACTAGAACAATTTCGAAGAAGATGGTCTCCCGTACAAATTTTGCATGGTTATTAAAAATTGGCTTATTGGATAATTTCTCATCAAAAGTTTCATTCAAAGCAATGGTTGCTTGGTTGCACCCCTGCTGAATTTTCTTCTTCTTCTTCTTCTTATCCACCTAGTTACTAGTACCAATACTTTCACTAGGTGATGAGGAAGAAGGGGAGGAAGAAACAACCAAGGAAAAAGGGAAAGGGTCAACTTTAGGATCAACTGGAGGTTGATTCTGTCCAGTTGGAGGAGTACTCGATTACAGATAAATCACGACATTTTGAACTAAGGAGGTTGAAAATAACCATAATGGCTAGCCAATGGTAAGTCCCAGAAGGGACAATGTAGCCATATAAGGAGCACCAATATTCTGAAGGAGGAAAAGGACTAGGATTCCCATCAAAAGGAATTCCTTGATAGGCGGGCTCCAGATTTGTCGCCATATGTCTCAACCCAAGATCAACTAAGGAGCAAGCATGTAGGATGTTATCCGTGGTTAATTAATTTTATTTTAATCAAAATAACATAACAAAACAAATGAGGGATGATCTAGGAAAAAGGATTACCAAGCAACTGTGAACTATAAAATACCTCTCGGCGGCCGACTCGGTTACCTATAGATGGCTAACAACCTAGTTTTGTCCTCCCATATATACCTAAAAGTACGTGGAGGCCCAATTCGTATTAGCGTTGTCTAATGTGATACCGCATAGTGAGATCATTCCCATATACTTTACGTACTGTAACACTGCCCTATATACCCAAAGGCATGTGGACGAGCTACAATATACTCACATACATGGAATGAGGTATCACACTTGGAATGTATCACAGACAAGTTAGCGACAATTGCTATATTTTACAATGCCAGAACACGTCTCTAGCCTAGAACCTCTAAATGTTTTGTGTTAGGTGACAATGCTACATTAGGTTAATTGCGGTTAATTTTAAGTTGATCTTGATTAGGAATTTGCCTTTCAAGGTTCACCACGTGATGTATTTTCAATTCCTAGAATGCAACTAATATGATCAAAATTATTTCCATTCAATTTAATAATGAAAATATTAGATAATAGGGATAGAAAAATCAGATTTATTTCAATCAAAGAGCAAAGAGCACAATCTAATTCAATTTCCCTGAACTATTCCTATGAGCACACACAAACTTTTTCAATGCACGATGCAAGTTTTTTGTTTTGATTCCCTTAATGTTATGATGAACAAAAAAGGAAACTAATGCACATACAATCAATCAATCTTTAACAAGAACGAAGACTTTATGACAGTTCTATTTCAAAGGAAAAGAAGACTTTTACGACACTTTCTTTCAAACAAAGATTAATCAACTATAATATAACTTTGACCATGAATCAATAATGAAAAAGAATTCATTTAAGAAACATTAATCAATAAAGTCAAAGTAGCACTAGCAAAGATGATACAATCGTAATTTCAGAGACATGACAGACATTGATCATTGAGCAAGCAATCAAACAGAATAAATTTGGTGAAAAACCCTATCCAAAGGTGGAAAACTGACCCAAGGAGGATCAGCGCAGCCCTAAATGGGAGACAGTGCACTTCAGATCACTATCCCTAAGCGAAGGGTGCTCTGCAGTGCATTGTGTCCCTCACAAGCCTGCGTTGGTGACAGTAAGCCATTTCAAGAGGCAACTAAACACAATTTTTGACCAAAATTCAGTTCAACAAGGTTGAAATACAATCAACGAAAGGAAGCAAGGGCTGCTAGAGTGTCCTAGGATGTGATAAGCTACTTGGAAAATGATTGCTCCCCAGTGGAGTCACCAATTTGTTATGAAGAATTTGGTATCTACGGATAAATACTAATTCCCTACATAAGTAGCCATATCTAGAAAAATAGTTTAAATCACTTTAACCTTTTTCTATAAACAATAGATAAGACAAAGAGAATGAGAGGACCTACTTGTACTTTCACTTTCCTCTTGTCTCCTTTGTATCGATCCTGTCGCTCCTTCCCATACTTGACATGCTTGAGAAGTACCTGTAAACATCAACAGAAGACAAAGAACCAATCAAAGCAAAAGATCTACTGATTACAAGTAAATGGAATCATATACATTCACACATATAAGAATCACATATCAAGATAAGCATATGGAAAAAGGTGCAAATACTTTATTGAATAGAAGGAATAATTACAACCATGTAGCCTGATTCGAAGTCACTCCTCTAGCTTTGGTTCCATCCACATCACATCATAAGCATGACAATCCGGTAGCCTAACAACACTTACAATAGTCTCAATTCTCAAACTAACATTATCTCCTTACAATTCATCAAAGTCCAGCCCTTGATCACTTAGATGAGTGCTCAATTTATAGGAAGATGGAGGAGGTTTTGTCATAAATGAGGGTATTGAATGGCCTTCCATTGTTGTAACAGTTTGTGGTCAAGATGTTCTAGATCAAAATGATGGAAGTATCTTCAATGAGCTAACAAAAATGCTCAAGTGAGTGCACACTGTCAACCGGTAGGCTCCAGATCCATCAATGTGGAGATTTGCAAAGTTTGTAAGTAAGCAGCAGACTGGCCAGTTCATCAGAACATCCATCTTCCTTGTCAAGCATGGCAAGGAAGTCATGTAAGAACACAAGTCAGGCCAATTTTCCTTCACCAGCATATGTGTATGTAGACAGGAGATCAAAACAATCCCTCATGATGTGGACAAGTTCCGCATGTGAAAAACATCATGGAGGGTAAAAAGTGCAAGACTCCATGATAGATGTGTAAAGGTTCAAAGCAAGATGAGAGAACAAAACTTCTCATCTAGTCCTCCTTCTAGCACCAGAAATGTTGATAGTGCTAGACCTGCCAACATGTCAGGGGATCTCTGTGGTAAGAATTCCCAATTAGACCTCAAACCGTTTGGTGTAAGAGATCCAACAATGGGTCATATGGTATCACCTTGATCGTGGTTTCGCATAGAGGCAAGTAAGATGTCCTTGTTGGTAGCAAGGGTGTGACAACTACGGCAAGACAAGGAAGGTGCATGAACGGTTCTAACACACGGAGAGTGGGGTGAGTGCACCCCTTGGAAACCTGTGATAGCACGTGGATTGGAAGGGAATAGACGAGAGAAGATGCATCAAAAACTGGAAAGCAAGTTAGTTAACAATCCAAAGTGATGGTTAAACCAATCAACACATTTCAGTAAGATTCGTAAATACTTATACAGAATAGTCCATACATGTTGCGTAACAAAATAGATACATATATAATTTAGAGTAAACAAGATAGCTGGAATACAATATGACATATGCATGAAAAATGATAGCTCTATCATATTAAGAAGTGTAAGTTCCAATCATACAATACATCCATGTCCAACCACTAGTTCTGACAGCAAAACATTACAGTAACAACTGCCTGCTCCTCCAAAGAGATACACTAGCTCTGCGCAGTGGAGAAGCCAAGGCTCGTCACAATACTGTCCAAGCTCTCTCTAAGATACTCCTATCGGAAGCATGGCTAATGAAAAACCTCTACAACGAGTTATGAGGGACTATTTGTAGCAAAGGGTGGGGTGTCCCTTGACATTCCCCTTTGTGACAGTTCACCTCATGACTCTTCATCTACTCTATGACTGTTACATCCAACTATCAACACTTAAACTTCCACTTGAAAATAAATTACATACAATCTACACATGTACCCATGTGAACAAAATAGCTTGAGCAAGCCATGCAAGACATCACTAAAACTCGAACTGTTGTGGTGAGACCAACTCTTTGACATCCTTGTGATGGTCAATGGTGGCGAACTGATACCAAGCTTGGTTATCTGTGATGGTGTCTGTGCGCTCGACATCTTGTTGAATCAAACTCTTGCCTCCGTTGCATTCGAGTACACTGACATGGCTCCTCCATCCAACTCATGTGATAACATGTGCATGGTCATCCTAGGTGAAACCAGACCAACAACATGTTGATGCATAGTGTTTTTGCTAATCTCCAAGCATGTGTTGGTGGCTGTGCGCATCAAATTGCCAAAATACATGTACAACTATAGTTGGACATGCTTCTTATCTTCGCCTAACTGAGTGTGCCAAATGGGTGGGATCGTATGCGTGCGCACAATGACATGCATGCTGTTGAATTCCCTTTCATGCGATCAACAACACTGCTCACCTTGTCTACTCTGCCAGCTGCTAGGATGGATCCATAACATGTACGGGTGCAGTTTCATCCGTCTATGCATGTTGCGCCCCCCGCTATACCTGTTCTTGCTACAAATAATTCTCTCATCTATGCAGCTCCTATTCTTCCTTTAGTTGTTGCTTCAACACATGCAACTCCTTATCTATTCCATTCTCTATCTTCGTGTGATCTTCATGTCACATCGTCATGTCGTAGCCTCAATCTCCAAAGCTAATTTTTTCATGAGTGGATCTGCTTTGAACTTGCAGCTTTTCTTTGCCTCTATGTTGTCAACAACCTTCCTCTTGCATTCATCACGCGTAGGTGTGCTTCCTTCTGTTGCCACTGATGGTGCTGCTCGTTGTGATTCCATTGCTGTTGATCTTGATATCCTTGTCCATGAACAACTTGATGTCTTTGTGGATAGGCAAGTTCATAGACACTTGATCGACTACATCCCTAGTTGCATTCTTAACAATGTCTTTGACTCTTCTCTCCTAGAAGCTATTGTACTTGTGCTACTGAGAGACAGACAAGCACTTGTGATGCCTGGAGACATAGCAACACTCATGAAAAGCAATTTTTAAATAAAAACCAAAACAAAATTGAGGATTGACTTGCAACATACATGTGTGATTGATTATGAAGGTTGCGCGATTTCCGCCGAGAGGTGGGGAGACTGATTGCTAAAAATGAACAAATCACAATCTGGGATGTCAGGAGGCTTACTTACTGCTGGAACTGCGCAATGCATAGTCTAGCCTACTCTACTGAGGACTGAAACTGCACAATGTGCAATTTTAGGTTATAGTGACATGCAACTAGCAAACTGCATTACGCAGTTTCTGGGGCCAGCATGACAATGCCTCCAAGAATTGCACAATGCAAACCTAAAGGTCAGTGCTGGGCCAAAATTGTGCAGTTTCTAGAGGGAAGGTAGAGCCTCTGCTTCCGAAAATGCACAGTGCTAGCTGGGGAAGGCATGGTCCTGGCCAAGGCAGCCCATACCGGCTGACGAGTGACTAAAAATGTGAGAAGTTTGAATGCATGAAGAGATGAGTGCAAACAAGAGTGAATGATAATACATGCAAACAACAAGTGCAGGATTTAGAAAATGAGAAAGCATCCATGTGTCTGAAGCGAGTTGCCGCAACAACGACCGTTCGTGAAAAAGTAGTGTCATGCATGTGATAATAGTGAGATGCCAACGAAAACTAAAACGGTGCTTCTAGAAGATAACATACATCAAAATGACAATAGTCGCTCACTGAAATCAAGTAAACAACACTCATATGAAGCGAAAAACGAAAAGCGACAGGAACGCAATGCAAGACATGAAAATTGGGCTTATCTCGTAACAACTGAGCTAAATGTGCCATTGACTCCTAGATGAAATGTGGGATGTTAGAGCTGTAAGTTCTATGTGAGGAATGATCTCTACAGCATCCAGTTGATGACTTTTGATAAAATTGAGGTTGTGACACACATGCCACAAATATAGGAAAAGTGACACTTGGCGGGAGGTTTATGAAATGATCCTTGCATGTAACCTCTAGCTGCTAAAAATAGATCCCTGAATCAAGGGATGCCTTTGCATGCTGCCTTGAGAGAAGAAGTCCATGCATGCAAATCAGTTTTTCTCTGTCCTAGAGGGAATCGGTCAACCTGAAGGCACACGCATCGATCGGTGAGCCTGGGATGAAAATCTATGCAGTTTTTGGGATGAGCAAAGATGGTTGTCCTAGAGGGATTGTGCAATTTCTGGGAGGAATAGGTGACTATCTCCCAAGATTGTGCAATTTCTCAGATGAGCAGTTGTCTTGGGTCAAACTGCACAATTTTCTCAAGGAAGCATGTCTGAAAGTATTGCACAATTTCTAAGCCCAGCACGCTGCCTAACTGGATTTGCATAATTTCTGCTAGCTGTTGTGCTGTCCCAAAGGGATTGCACAATTTCTGGGCTGAGCAGTCTTGTTGGGTTGGATTGCGTAGTTTTTCTAGTGAAGTTTGACAAACAAGATTGTGCAATTCTGGAGCCCAACAGGCTGCTAGATAGGATTGCACAATTTTTGGAGGGAAGGATGGTTCCCCTCCAAAATTGCACAATTTCTTGAGGGAGCTACTCAACCTGCTGCTGGACCAATTCTGGAGAAACAACCTGTGAGGGAGATGCAACAAGCTATCATGCACAGGTTCTCAGTCTGCTAGAAAATCACTGAAGCTTGTGTACTTGACAAGGCAAGACATGCTGCTGATGATGGTTGGTAGGGAGGCTCCAAAACGAAGCTAAGGAAAAAATTTTGAGGGTGGTTGTAACTACTACAACAAGTTCCCATGATCGAGTACCATATATAATCAAAGCCATCTTCCTTGGAAGTTTTAAAATTGAGAATTAACCTTTGATTTATGAAAACTCCCACTTTTTATGGGCTCATAGCTCTCGATGCTAGGCCCCATCTGTACGCCCTTGGTTTTCTTGAGTCTTCATGACCAACTACCACATGATTTCAAAGCTACTTCAATAGGAGGTTCTTCCAGTAAGAATTAAATTAATATTCCGATGGCCTTTCCCTCTGAAATTCTTTTTAACACTTGGGTGATTGGCCTTGGTCCAAGCCATTGGTTCTTTTAGGTCTTTGTGACCAACTGTCAGCATATATAGAAGCTCCCACTCATCAGAAGTTTTTTTTTTTTTAATTAAGAATTAAAATTAAGTTCTGATGGAGACCATGCTTTGAAATTATATCTTAGCAACTAGGTGCTCTACCCAGTTCTACGTCCTTGGTCCTCTCGAGTTCCCATGATTGGGCGCCATATAATATCGGAGACCTCTTCATCGGAATTTTTTTTAAAAGATAATTATAAAAGAGTTATAATTTCTCTCACCTCTGAAATACAGATCTATGAAATGATTTCATGCTGATGTCATCATCTCCACATGGAGCCTCCTAAGTGATGGTATGTGTCACCGAGATGTTCCCCTTTAGGCGCTCAAAAATGCCAAAACTGACTTCCATGTGTCTCAATGCCACCACGTCATCAGTCATGTCTTCTTTTCGAGACCAATCACTAGCTGCCAAGTGTCTTATTTGGAGGAGAGAGAAAAGGTCCTGGGGTCTTTGGATTTTCAAAAGGATCCTTTGTATTTCCCTTTCCTTTAAGATTTTAACTATTTCCAAAAATGTGTATTTTTTAAAGAGTTCTGAAACTCAGATGTTTTGATGACATATGCTCTGAGGTCCTGGTGTGTTCTGTGCCCCCTGGTCCTTTGGAATTGTCGACCGAGTGTTAGCCTAAATCAGAGCCCCTCTTCATTGTAAGTTTTTCGAAAGGAATTAAAAAGAGTTTTGATGCTCCAAAAAAATGACCTCCGATGTACCTTTCTGCTAGCATTCCTGATATTGGGCTCTGATGTGATCGGGTCCCAAAATTCCAATGTCCCTTTGGATTTCAGATTTCATTTTGGCTTTGAAACTTAGTATTTTGATTTTGGCCTCCTCCTCATGATTTCAACCTCTGATATTTTCTCTCCTCTTTGGCCTTTTTCACTTCAACTGTCCTTTTTGGACACCATTTGACATCATTTGACACAATTGAAAAATGGTGTAATATGTGACAACAGGTTCCATCTGTGACTTGTATGGTTGAAATTTAGAACATACCCAAATCATGTCCATCATCATTTAAAATCTTGTTAAAATATGAACCCGTAAATGTTAATTGTAATAGTAAACATTATCGGTAATCAGTCTAGGGAAATAAAAGACAACCAAGTAAATCATAATATTAATTGACTTCAATACCACAGGCATGGCCAATCCTACCAGCATGTTTCTATATCCTCGACAGGGATTCCTTTTAAACCAATCATATGCCTTTATCCCATCTACTAGATAAAGATTCATATTTTTAATATCATTTCACTTTCTTGTTTATAACATTTACTTAGGTATGAACTGCAGATCATTGTCCTAGCTTGGTAACTAGTTGATGACAATGCCATTGGAAAGAACCAACAAAAGTGATCAAGTTGGATCGTGATGAGACCTCTTGTATTTCATTCTTGTGACTAAAATCCATTGCTCTGGCTTGGTGACCAATAGAGATAATGTTACTTACTTAGACCCATGATCATGGTAGTTTGGATTGTAATGAGACCTCCTATCCTTAAGTAACTCATTATGTTAAGATCTAACGATAATTGTTGTTAATACTAAAGAGATTACTTAGTATATGGGGAAGCAAATATGCTCCTTAAGAGAAATGGATGGCGTACAATTTTTTCAGTAACTAATCTTTATTGATTGTCCTGCTTTCCCAAAGAAATCGTTGCCTTGAAAGGGAAGTAAGTTGTAAAGATATTACTATTGGGTTGAAAACAAAGTTCTTAAATATTGATGGAAAATCTCAAATAGATATTGAGCATAGTCCATAATAGGTTTCCAAAGTATTTAACTTAACTAATGAGGAGATTTGAGTGTCAACGCAAGAGAGACATCTTCTTAAAAATGCTTCCTTAAAGATAAGATTTCGGTTTTATACTGCAGACCATATAATATTAGAAATGATGAAATCAATCCTTGTTCAAACCAAGGAGGAGGATTGGGGGAATATATGAAATTCTCAAGAAAAGAAAAAAGGGTCAATATTGAGTCAACATTCGACAATGTGACAATCAAATCACAAGTTAAAAATCGATAAAAAAGAATCAAGGGATAAGATGAATTTTGAAAACTTACATATTTTATCCCTTTAATCTTTTAGTGATATAAATATGTACTGTACTTTAAAATTTTCATTAGACATTGTCTGAGATATTTCATGATTTAACCTTTTATTAAAACAAACCCAAAAGTAGGTGTATATTATGATATCGACTTCAAAACTAAAGAGCGCCATTTCATTTAAAATGATAGAGAAGTTTATGGGTTATCAAAATTAAAATATTTCACTTTAAATATTCTTGTTCCATGATCATTATGATTCTATTAAGGATCAAAACATAATGAACAAGAACATAAAAATGAAAGGAATAAAGTCGAGAAAATTTCCCTAATGACTTCGTGTTGATGGCTCTTCTTTGACTTGCCATTTGCGAGCTTTCATAACTACATTATTCAAATAAATGATATAAAATCAATCTAATTAAACAATAAAACTATTGTAACTAACCTACTCTAACCTACTCAATGGTCACAATACTAAGTGAAGTGATGTTTTCAGTGTATCCATCGATGTAACTCCAATCCTGCAATGGCAAAGAAGTTTGAAATTAGTAAGGTGGATTGGAGTGTTTTGAAATTAAAAATAAATAAGTCATGCTTACCTTGAAGATCTTCATTAAATCTCAAAGAAAGTATGACCTTACCATTTTCATCAAGATTTTCAAAATATGAATCCTCAATCCATTCCACAATCCTGTCATAGAACTTGAGATGCAAATTATTTCTTGGATGGATTAAATTTGTGAATGACAAATGTAGCATTTGAGGATTCATTAGAAAAATGAAATCACTAGTTTGAGCCTTCCTATTGATAAAAGCATTTGGTTCAAAATGTGACAATGGGGCATGAAGATTAGATTCAATCAATGGGTGATCAAGAAATATGGGATGTTCAAATTAAACAATGTAGGATGTATGGTCAAAAATCAATGAAATAAAGTCATCATGTAACATACATATTTTCCCTTTGAATGATTGAAGAAAAGAAGTCATGTTCTGCTTTATAAATATCATGTTCAATAGTTACATCACCCATACTTGTCATTGATTTTGTTGAGAAGGGGGGATCTGTGTTACATGTTGACCGTTGATTGGAATTGGTGCTTCACCGTCCTTGGATTGTTCAAGGAGTGGGAACAAAAATATAGATTTTATGTCATCGAGACCATCTCGATGAGAGGGATGTGATGGTGTTATATTTTTTAGGTTTGGAGGGATTCGAAAAAGGTCAATTTTTTTAGATCACATTTCCATGACAGAACATTGGGAGTTGGGTCAACATAGTAATTGCCTCTTTCTACCTTTAGTGTGTTCTATGGGTAGTAGGGGGTGTGTTATAGAGTGGTATTAGAGCCAAATTTCAAAACTAGGCCTTTAGAGACTAATGAGGCCCTAGAATAGTATGATGACTGTTAAAAAGTTGATTATTGTGTGGAATGATCTTATGTGTTGATTGGTGTATTTTTTTATGATGCATGCTTATAGTATAGTACTGATGATTTCATGTTCCTATTGATATTGATTTACTAACTTGAGATGATTATTTCAGTTGGCCTTACACCAACGACATCATAGGAACAAGCCAAGGTGATGATTTTGTTATGTATTTATGTTTTGATATATCCAACAAATGTGTGTGTGAATGAAAACACATCAAAGATAATAAAGGGAAATAAAGAACAATGGAACGAGCAATATGATGGTACAATATAGCTCTGATAGGTCACAACATGGGCATGAGGAAGACTCAGTAGGGAAAAGAGGAGAGGAAATCTCTTTAGACTGGATGGATACCTTGAGGAGTCTAAGGGCTAAGATCAAGATTCGTAAGGTAGATAATGAAAGGTTGGTGTGAGCACAAGAGAGGAAATCTAAGGTAAACGTAGTCAAACTACAAATCCTCTCATATTTACAGAGGCAAAAACAACATAAGTTGGGAGCTAGTCACCATAATTGGAGGAGTTCATCAGGGCAAAGAAACCAAGATTATAGGGCTAATGAAGAAGATGGAAGAAGGACTAAAAAAGGTAAAACTAGGAAAGTGAATATATAGTAAGAGGAGGTACACTATTGAGTGCTCTACAGAGGAGAACTAGTACCCATGGGCAACACTCTGGTTCTAATACCTAGATGCATCACCATCACCAAAGAAGGAGGGAAAGAGACCATATGCCCAAATAATTTAAGAAGGATAAGACCCCCACCTTTGATGTTGATATGAAGAAATATGAAGATGCATAATCTTGTCTAATTGGAATAAAATGTTTCTTCAAAATTCATAACTATTCTGAGAACATGATGACAAAGGTATCCACCTTCATTCTGAAGGGAAAATAAAACATATGGTGGGAATATTTAAACAAATGTAAAAGGAATAAGAGAAAAGGAGTTACCTTGGAGTGAAATGGAAGGTATTTTTAGGAAAAAAAATACCTATGAGACAGGTACTTGGATAGTAAGGCAAAGGGGTTTTATGAACTCAAAATGGGACAAATGTTAGATGAGGAGTACATTTCCAATTTGATATTTTCCTTATCTTAAGGATGAGAAGAAAAAGTTTCAAATGTTCATTAGTGGTATACCTCTATCATTCAAAGATTAGATTGAATTCAATGAGCCACAAACATTATAGGATTCCATTGGAAAATTGAAACACTGCTATGAGTAGTTAAAATGCAAACATGAACTCAAAGTTTATTGGAAGGAAAAGGGAAACATGAAAAATAAGAGAAAATGACATAATAAGGAAGGGACATTGCAAGTTGTAGGAAAGATATAAGGTATAGTATCAACCAATCTAGGCTGACCACAAACAAAATTAAATTTAGTTGAGAAAGATTGTGTTAACCAACTCATGAGAGGAAAAAGCAGAATCAATATTAAGGAACCATTGAAATGTGGGACATGTGGAGAAAACCACTACAAGAAGGATTGTCCACATCAGAAGGATGCAATACCATGACATTAAAATGCACAAGAAAATCATATTGTGGGGGATATTGCTCAAAATGTACCCAGAATATATGTAGTCATGGACAAGAGCAAGGTTGACCATCAAGCTTCCATAATCGAAATGGAAGGTAAGATATGTAATCAAATTATTTCAATATTAATTGACCCTGGATCAAACTACAATTATATCAACCCTTATCTCATGGAACAATGTTGATTGGCTAAAGAAGCACACATCGAATTGTGGTTGGTCTAGTTATAAATAGGGAAAAAAATCGGGTCAACCACTGGGTGAAATCATGGCCATAATATTTAAACAACATGCCAATGATTACCAATTTTAATTTACTTCCTCTGGGTGTGTACGAAGCACTACTAGGAAAGGACTAGTTGTACATGCATCAAACAAAAGTTGATTGCTATGAAAATGACATTGAATGCATTGATGAGAATGGGGAAAGGATGATACCACAGGGAAAACAAAAGCCCATTTCAGTAAGATTTGTTAGCACTCTATGAATCCCTCTAGGCTAAGGAAGGGGCCACAAAGGTAACCACAAAATGCTTCTAGCTAGAAACTGGTCTTTTCTAGATGGAGGGGGCTCCCTCTCTTTTTAAACTAAATATTTTGGGATTATAAGGCACACAGAGACCAAATCTAAAAGGATTTTTTGAAAAATGTTTATTGAAAGTAAGTGAAGGTTACTAGAAAGTGAATATCCTGTGATCCAAAAACTATTGGCTTATGATGCTTATGCATATAACAACCAATGACATACACATAGGCTTGTCCGGCACATACTTCAAATAAAGGAAACAAATTGTAGTATAGTGGAAGATGAACATAAATAATACTCGTTCACACATAGGCGAAATAGATGAGACTCTGATGCTTCATATTTGAGACCAAGTATTAAGAGGGAAAAAACAGATGATAAGGGTATACCATAATTTATTTGCAACTTAACCATTTGATGTAGATTAATTAGAGAAATATGAGAATGAATTCTAACACAATTGAATCATTATACCCATAGACTGAAGGATTGTAAAATAAATAGTATACTATAGCTATCACAAGAAGGGAACAAATCTGAAGCACAATACCACAAGTATGTTTGTGAATGTCCACTAGAACACTGATCAAAAAGCACCTTTATTCATGAAAACAAAACCATAATACTCAAATTTTATGATAACCGGTTCAAAATACTATCCAAAACTTTCTAACTTGTATCACTCAGCATTATATATCCTTACATCTTCAAAAATATCATGTCTAGATACAATGCATCTTTTATCCATGAGGTGGATCGAATTGATCACAAAAGCAGTAATATTAACATATGGGCAGTTTTTTTCTTCTAATGTAAAGAAAAAAAATCACTAAACCTTATCACACTATCCTATCTCAAAAACTATCCAAATCCATAAAATCATCTTGATACACAAGAAACAAGAAACAATACTTATTTCCAAATATGTGCGCAACAACTGAGTAGTATGCCCTGTTGGCATGAATTTCCATGCAAAGGAAGACACTTGGTTGATGACTCTATGATGATTCATCCTCTAACTTAGAAACATGTTCAAACACCCTCCTCTTGACAAATGGAAGCCTCAAAATATCCATGAATTTCCATAAACTCAAACCAAATTTCAAAATTTTTACAATTCTACCAACAAAAACTTTGAACATATGCCTCAAAGAAACACCTATAGATCCCAAATGGTAGAACCTGTGTAACAACTGAAGATGAACTTGTCCTAGAGATAAACCTCACTCATTTTATTCAAAGTATTCCCCAGATCCTTAGAAACGGCTCTGAAAAACCATGGCTAAAACAGAGGAATACATAGTCCGAAAAATAGGCCTTAAAGATGCTTTTGAAAATCCCAATCTATGATACCTATGCAGAAAATGGAAGATTTTATTGTTCTTTGACCCATGATTGAATAAAACTCTTTCATACTCCCAAAATTCACCTCCATGTGATTGGAAATGGTTTTGCAAAAGGATGGCTAAAACAAGGTATTTTGTGAATGGGAACCATTAGAACACTTGGGTGTTGAAAATAGCAACAAGAAATGATAAAAATAGAATCCAACGATTCCAGTTTAATTTGTCCTTGAATTAAACTGAGAATTAAAATCGAAGTTTATTCTCATAGAAACTTGTAATAGTTAACTAGAGTGAGTTGACTTAGTTAACTTATGAATTTCGAGTTGGAAGTCTTTATGAAGTCATGTATATGTTCTCCCAATATTATAGGGGTCCAGGATGAGTTAAGTATGAGTGGTAATCAGTTAACGCAGTTTACTGAGTTAAGTCTAGCTAAATTAGTTGCAAATTGTTTAAGGAACTAATAGTGAGTTAATAGTCAGTTGATGCATCAATGCACTCAACTAGTGCTACTCCATTTAACTGAAGATCCCCTCATCAAAAACTCATGCATGTCGATTATGAGAAAGACCCAGTTGAGACTAGAGTGTAGGTATAGTGTACTATTTGTTGTATAATTTTTTGAGTTATAATGATGGTTCATGCAATCAGGAGCTGAACCTAGAAGGGATTGCATAATTATGGATGAGGAATTTCCCTTTAAATATAGGCTAATTCTCTCAGGAATTGTGCAACGAATTAGAATCTTGGAGGCTTGGCAATTTGGTTAAATATGCAAACTCGCGGCCCAAAACTCAAAACCTTGAAATCTCCTCTAGTATATTGTTCTCATCTATGATACCATGTAGAAAATATTGTAGATTCACAAGCTCATGTAATCTACTAAAACAAGAGACAAGAATCTACTTCTACTCTTTACAACAAAAGCCCATAAAGATCGATGAAAATAATAATCGACAAGAGGAAGAACATCAATGGCACATAACACAATAAATATTCAGGGAAAGCCACAACTCAAAAACCCACTATCTATATTGCATTAATTAGAAATCCAAGATGATAATACAATGCTTGTTCTCATAAGAACAATCCTAGCACTCAGTAAAATCAATCTCCCGGATCACAAACAAGCTCAAGCCAAACCTTAGCCTCTTCTGCTACTCTCCAAGCCCCTATTTCCTTGCACCCTTTGTGAAAGGATTTGGATGAATACAATATGATTTGCTTAACCGTGAGCTTAACCTGCACAAGTATTTCCTATCCTCCACCTGATGACTTCCATTGGCTAATACTTAGCCAAAGGAACTCATCAGGCGGAGGATAGGAAATACTTGTGCAGGTTAAGCTCAAGGTTGAGCAAAGCATATTGTATTCATCCAAATTATTTAACCAAGGGTGCAAGGAAATAGGGGCTTAGGGAGTAGCAAAAGAGGCTAAGGTTTTGATTGAGCTTGCTTGTGATCAAGGAGATTATTTTTACTGAGTGCTAGGATTGTTCTCATGAGAACAAACATTGTATTATCATCTTGTATTTCTAATTAATGCAATACAAATAGTGGGGTTTTGAGTTGTGGATTTCCCCAGATATTTATTGTGTTATGTGCCATTGATTTTCTTCCTCTTGTTGATTATTGTTTTCATCAATATTTATGGGCTTTTGCTATAAATAGTAGAAGTAGATTCTTGTCTCTTATTTTAGTAGATTACATGAGCTTGTGAATCTACATGATTTTCTACAGGGTATCAGAGTTGAGAACAATATACTAGAGGAGATTCCAAAGTTTTGAGTTTTGGGCTGTGATTTTGCAGAGTAGAACTGAAAATTTTGTGCAAAATTTTCAGAAACAAATAGAAGATTTGGATTTTTTGCGAAAAAATACCCAAATTCAAAAAACAAATCAGTCGAACCAAAGTTTAGATGAGGGAGATATTGCTAAGTTAAAATCAGTTCTTTTTCAAAAAAATTATGTGGTGGCGGGACATAGGAAGATATGGTGAGCCTTGCTCTTCTTGGACTCCCAAAGAGTTGGCATAGTTATTAGGACTTTGTAAATGGTCAGGAGAAGCTACCAGATTGGGAATGTCTGTGGTCGGATTTGATTCAGGAGGAGATCACGAGGAACACCAGAGATGGGACCTCTTCCAAGGAAGTGGAAGAGGATTTTTCCTTAGCAAGTAAGGCAAAGTGGGCTAAGGGAAAGAAGTCCCAAGGTGAGGAGGGCGGAAAGAAGATGAACTTAAGAAAAGTTAAGTGGTTTAACTGTCATGAGCATGTGAACTATGCTAAGAATTGTCCACAGAAGAAAGCATGCAAGAAGGAGCTGACATTAGCGACAGCAGGTGAAGCTCTATATTCACAATTTGAACTTGATTTCACTCTCATTGCATGCATGAATGACATTTCCATGGGAGGCATGTGGTATCTTGACAGCGGTGCCTCATTCCATATGACAAGGAATAGAGATCTCTTTCGTGATTTTTGGGAGAAAGACCTCAAGTAGAGCATAGATTTTGGAGATGACGAGAGGTATAGAGCTATCGAGATCAGTACGGTTACCTTTTAGAGGGATTCTGGCGCCCCTCTCAGGATCACAAAGTGATGTATGTTCCAGGACTAAAGAAGAATCTTATTTTAGTTGCAGTATTGAAAGACTATGGCTATGATGTGTTTTTTAGTAAGGGAAAGGTTTTCCTTAGACACATCGCCACAGTACATGTGAAACAGATCGGTGCACGGGTCAAGAACCTGTATGATCTTGAGGTTCAAGTTGGATGAAAATCCTTGAGGATCAAGAAAAAGATTAGAGACTTGGTGGTTGAGAGGGAGAGTAAATTACCTCTCAACATGAAACCCTTGGAGAAGCCTCAGAAGCAGCTTCAAGAAGTTTTGGAGTAGCCACAACAAGAGAAGTTGATAGGATACTGAGTGGAGAGATCCGCTTAGGTAGAGAAGGAGTCTTAGAAGCTGTCTCAGACAATTTTGGAGCAGCGATAATTGGAGAAGCCGAGAGGAGATCGAGTGGAGGCATCCAGTAATGCAAATACCTGCCGTAGGGGGAAATTTCGAGCCAAGTGGGCAGATGGATCACATATTTCCCTTTAAATACAGGCTAATTCTCTCAGGAATTGTGCAAAGAACTAGAAGCTTGGAGGCTTAGAAATTTCGCTAAGTATTAGCCAAAGGAAGTCATCAAGTGGAGGATAGGAAATAATTGTGCAGGTTAAGCTCAAGGTTGAGAAAAGCATATTGTATTCATCCAAATTCTTTGACCAAGGGCGCAAGGAAATAGGGGCTTGGCATGTAGAAAAAGAGGCTAAGGTTTGGCTTGAGCATTCTTGTGAGTAGGGAGATTGATTTTACTGAGTGTTGGCATTTTTCTTGTGAGAAAAAGAATTGTATTATCATATTGGATTTCTAATTAATGCAACACCGATAGTGAGGTTTTGAGTTGTGGCTTTCCCCAAATATTTATTATGTTATGTGCCATTGATGTTATTCCTCTTGTTGATAATTATTTTCATCGATCTTTATGGGTTTATATTGTAAAGAGTAGAAGTAGATCCTTGTCTCTTGTTTTAGTAGATTACATGAGCTTGTGAATCTACAAGATTTTATACATTGGGTAGATACATTGCTTAGATAGTGGGGGGAATATATGAGTTATGTGATGTATAATATGTAATCATGGTATTTTGAGGGAATATTTTTAGGATGGGATGGGGAAAGTAAAAGTCACATGGCTAATGAATAGGGGAGAGGGAAAGGGATTTATGCATGAACAATGGGAGATTGGGAGATATAGGTTATGGAATTAGGGAAACAAGGGTAGAATAGAAAATGGAAAAGAAAAAGGGTATTATGAAAAGACCATTTCTCTTGAGCAGCAAAACTTCAATTATAATGAACTCAAGATAACTTTCTGACACACACATAAATGAGACATGCCCCATGACTTGACTGTTAAAAAATTTGTAACCATGACTCCCAATGACTTGATACTGCTTGATGCTTTGACTAGACCACTTGATGAATAAACTGATGGTGATGTCATACAATGAATTTTGAACTTATGGCGATGACAGTGACTATAAGTTCGACTTATTCAAAATGAAAATTAAAATTCAAAGACATTTGACAAATAAAAAATACCAACCCTAACAATATTAATCATAGCCATGCAGGCTAAATGAAGCCACATAAAAGGGTGTCTCTTGTTTGATGTGCAAATTTACAACAATTCTAATGCTAACAAAAATATTGAGAAGGAGGACATTGAGGTCTTGAAAATATATATTATTTTACAATAGTTCTAGGATGTACTTTTTGTAGACATTCAAGGATTGCCTCCTCACAGGGAGGTATATTTTTCCATTGAATTGATGCCATGAGAAAAACCAACATCCAAGACACCTTATAGAGCAAGCACTCCTAATTTAGTTGAACTAAAACTACAACACAAGGAAGAACTAGTCTTATTTGTAAAGAAACAAAGATGGCACACTTAGGATATGCATTGACTAAATGCAATTAAATAACATGATCATCAATAACATGTATCCTCTAACACAGATTGATGATCTATTTGATCAATTAATGGGAGAAACAATCTTCTCCAAGATTTATTTGAGGTCAAGTTATCATAAAGTATGTATTAAAGATGAATATATCCATAAGACAACATTCAAAATGAGATATGCTCATTATGAGTTCTTAGTAGTGCCCTTTGGGCTTACTAATGTCGTTGCAACTTTCATGTATATGATGAATAATGTGTTGCACCCTTGGATAAATTCATGGTGGTTTTCATGGATGATATATTGGTCCATTCAAGGACCAAGGAGGAGGATGAAGAGCACTTAGCAACAATATTAAAACTGTTGAGGGAACACAAGATTTATGCAAAGCTTAGTAAATATGACTTCTTCCAGTCACAAATCCACTATTTGGGACACTCTGTCTCAAAGGAAGGAGTAATGGTCAATTCAAAGAATATCAAGACCATGATGGAGTGGCCAACACTAAAAACATGGTTGGGATTAGGTCATTCATGGATCTGGTAGGATACTAAAAAATATTTATTAAAACATTATCCAAAATTGGCCACCCAAATGCTGCATTACAAAAGAAAGGCAAGACGTTTGAATGGACAAATGAATGTGCGATATATTTTGATAATCTGAGGTAGTTGCTAACCAATGCACTAGTGCTAAAAATAATTTATCCTGATAAAGAATTTGTGGTTTTCACAATGCTTGTAAGGAAGGACTCAGTGGAGTCTTAATGTAAGAAGGCCAAGTGGTGTATTATGAATATTGAAAGTTAAATGAGCATGAGTAGAACTATGTAACCCATGAATTCGAGCTAGCTTCCATTATCCATGCACTAAAAATGTGGAGGCATTACCTCCTTGGAAAGAGAATTATTATAATTACTAACCATGGAGGGTTGAGGTACTTACCTGATCAACCTAAAATAGATGTCAAGTAGGCTAGACGGCTAGCCATACTTAGTGCTTTTGACTTTGAAATAAAATATATCAAAGGAAAGGAAAACAAAGTGGTAGATGCACTCAACCAGAGAGTGAAAATAAGTCACATATTAGCCATAAGTTCCTATGGAACTGATCTTGAAGAGAGGATGAAAAATGCAGGGTATGCAAAATATCAACAATTAAAACAAAAATTGCAGAAAGAGCCTAAATGTGAGAGAAATATGGAGTATAGCCTCACAAAGAAGGGGTTGATTAAATTCAATAGTAGAATTTATGTGCCAAATAGAAATGAATTGAAGAAACCCATATTAAAATAGTTTAATGAAAAGCCATATTTTGGCCTCCCAAACTATCAAAAGACTAGCATCCATCAAGAAATTTTATTATTGGTCTAATTTGAAAAGAGAGGTGGCTAATTTCATTTCCAAATGAATGGAACGCCAAAAGGTGGAAGCTGAGTGAGAGAACCTATATGGTTTATTCCAACCTATTCCCATTCCGGAATGCAAGTGGGAAGTGATCTCTATGGACTTTATTACAGGGCTTCCAAAAAAATACAAACAATATGACGCAATCATGGTAGTGATGGACAAATTGAGAAAATTGGCTCACTTTGTCATAGTCAAATGCATTAATTCAACAAGTGAGGTGGGTCAAATTTTTATCAAGGAGGTTGTGAGATTGCATGGAGTTCCCAAGAAGATAATCTCATATAGAGATGCCAAATTCACTTCAAGGTTTTGGAAATAACTAATTGTAGGCTTGGGGATAGAATTGGACTTTAGTACAACTTATCATCCATAGACTAAAGGGAAAATAGAGAGGAAAAGTAGAATATTTAAGGAAATGTTGAGGATGTATGTAATGCACTAGCTAAGAAGTGGAAAAAATATCTTCCACTTGTAGAATTTGCATACAATTATGGGTACTAAGAATCTCCGAAGTTGAACCCATTTGAGGCACTTTATGGGAAGAGTTGCAACATTCCTATCAGCTAAAGTGATATATTGGGCTTGAGATTTTGAAATAAATTGAACAAGAAATGAAAACCATGAAAAGGAATTTAAAGGTGTCTCAAGATAGGCAGAAGAGCTATGTGGACCAGAATAGAATGCATAAAGAGTTCTAAGTCGAGGAACATGCATATTTACACATTAAGCCAAAGAACTATTCTTTGAAGATTGGGTCATGTGCCAAGTTGGCACCATGGCTTTGCGGGAATTTTGAAGTGCTATAAAGGATAGGTTCAGTGGCCTATAAGATGGCCTTACCCCATCAGTAAAAGTACATGCCATTTTCCATGTTTCTTTGCTTAAATGATATGTACATGAGACTAATCGTGTGCTTGATTGGTTTGTGCTACAAGTGGAACCAAAGGGCCATTTTCCATGTTTCTTTGTTTAAAATATATGTACATGAGACTAATCATGTGATTGATTGGTTTGTGCTACAAGTGGAACCAAAGGGAAAGTTCCAGCCATAACCACTAAGCATCTTAGATCGAAGGAAGCTAGAACTTTGAAATCAAGCAATCAAGCAACTCAAAGTGTAGTGGAGACAATTTGGGCGTAAGGAGGCGACATGGAAAATGGTTGATCAAATGTGGGGAACATATCATTTTTTTTTGTTGACCGAGAAAATGTAAATATAATGTAAACGTTATACACAGTTGTGTATATAAATCTCCATATTAGTTGTTCTTGGTTTTAAAGCATGTTTTTGTTGGTATATGGTTATTAAACACCAAGGATGGTGTTCCCCAAAGGGGAAGGGGTCTATGATAGCCCTTGGATATTTTTCCCTCATTGTAAATAATTGTAATTATTTTGCTAAAATGGGCTGAGATTTTGGGACACAAATTCTAGAGTCGAGGAGGGTAATTTCTTGGGATTTGTTTTAAATTGTTATGATATCTAAGGAGGCTGGTAGGTATGAATTTTAATGGGATGTATTATGCCATTAGTGGGGAGATTAATTAGAGGAAAATAACCATTACCCTTGGAGAAAAACGTGCATGAAAGGACTCAAAAATAAATAAATTAATGGTCGATGACAGTTCCATTAAGTAGTTATGCCTAGAGCATGTAATCAAAGAGTGGGCCATTGGTTGCAAGTAACAAACAAGAAATAAAGATACCATGGAGGGAGATGTGGCACCACCCCACATGCTATAAAGGTTATACATAAACTTGGAAAAATCACTATGGCACTGGTGGAGAAGAGGGGAGAAAAATAGTAGTTCATATGCAGGGAAGGGGGATAGACAGAAAAATAGTTAGAAAGGAGGCTAGACGAAGCATTTGAAAAGGGAGAAGCATGCATCAAAAAAGAAAGAGAGGGGGGAAGTGTATGTTGAGGATTTAAAGGAAAACTAAAAAGCAACAACATGAAGGAAGTAGGAAGAAAGTCTTGCATTACTAGAAAGCAAAGAAAGAAGGAAAAATTCGGTTGAGCACGAGGAGAACTAGAATAAATTTTCTTAGGTGAGAGAGAATGGTCTTTTGATTCCCTGATTGGCTGGAGGGTGAGTATGGTTTTCTATGGATTTCATTGAAAGCTCGGGTGGAGGCTAGTTCCCTGGATTCCTAGTAAGGAGATTTCCAAAGTCTCCTATGCTTATTCTCGGTTTTTACATTGTGTTTCAAATTCGCATTATTTGGTGAATCACTATGCTTCTATAAATGAGGTTGGAGGTATTGGAGCCTATGGATTCCTTGTAGAATTGAAGGGTTGAGGTTGGAGGCTTATCGATTCCCTGTTTGAGCCTACGTTTTGGAGAGATACTAGCTCGATGTAGCAGTTGAAGGGTGGAGGTGGCAAACTTCTAGATTCCCTGTAAAAGGTTGGTTGCAATAATTTAGATGGTGGGTGGAGGTGGTTGGTCCTGTAGAGTCTCTATTTCAACTAGTAGTATTGGTTTTATCCCTTGAGTAGACCTCCTCATGCTCTAGAATCTGGCTCAGGGGTGATTGGCTACAAGAAAGGCCACAATGCAGTCGAATCTAAGGTTGGGTGGATAGTTCAAGTCCTAGACTAAGTTTCCCATCTTATAATATAGATAAGTGTTTACTCAACCTCTTACACTTGAATTTTATGCATGTGTTTAATGTGTTAAGTTTAATTCCTGTGATGATAATGGTTTAATGTTTTTGATATGATGAGGAATGCGAATTCATGTACTATGTTATTTGGCTACAAGAAAGGCCACAATGCAGTCGAATCTAAAGTTGGGTGGATAATTCAAGTCCTAGACTAAGTTTCCCATATTATAATATAGATAAGTGTTTACTCAACCTCTTACACTTGAATGTTATGCATGTGTTTAATGTGTTGAGTTTAGTTCCTGTGATGATAATGGTTTATTGTTTTTGGTATGATGAGGAATGTGAATTCATGTACTATGTTAAATTTATGTGCTATGGACGAGGGATGGCTCATTTCTAGAAGGATGATGTATCCTTGCTTACCTATGTTTTATGTGCTATTATTATAGGTAAACATAGGGTTGTTATTTGACTAGATTAATGACTAGGTATATGAATCTACCATGAAAAATGTGTTGCATAT
Organism: Pinus taeda; assembly: GCA_000404065.3. Lineage (NCBI taxonomy): Eukaryota > Viridiplantae > Streptophyta > Pinopsida > Pinales > Pinaceae > Pinus > Pinus taeda. The sequence continues at coordinate 58,723 of APFE030158124.1, forward strand.
GTTTTGAATACCTTTAAAAGAATAAGCTTATTCATGTGTTCATTCTGGCTCGAAATTTGGCTCAAACGTTTGTGTATGGACAGATGGGAAATCTCTTTGTTAATTATAAGAATATTTTCACTGTAAATGATTTAGTTATTCGACCTTGGTTTCGAACCTACAAGCTCAAAAGAGACAACTTATCTATATGTATATAAATATGAATATATCCAAGTACTAAAGCCTATGTCTAATATGAACATACTTATATACATATACATAAAGTTGATAATACCGAGTTTTTATGACTGATTTTATCCACTTGAGGTAAGTGGACTAGGCCGAGTTGTTTTGACTAATATTGTTTATACAAGGTAATTCAAATGGGTCAAGTCACTTTAACTGATGTTATCCAATACTAGTTTGAGTCGTTTCAACTAATATTATCTAATTGAGGTAAGTAGACTGGGTAAAGTTGTTTTGTTGGTATTGTCTAGTCGAGGTAAGTTGCCTAATTGGGTCATTTTGACTGATCTTGTCTAGTCAAGGTAAGTCGACTAGTTATCTCGTTTCATTGATTTTTCCTATGAGGTAAATCAACTGGATGGGTCTTTTCAATTGATTTGGTAAATTTGAGCCAACTCGACTAGTTGGGATTGTCTCAATTGGTCCCATCATGTATCCAGGAGAACATTGGGTTAAACTTATTGATGTGAATTAATCATTATTCGCTGATAGTATGGACATGTTGAGCCTTGGATTCCATGGTCAGGGTGCATTGAGATGAGTTCATACAATCGTGAAGTTCATTTTCTAATAGGAAGATGAACTTTAAATAAATTTGGGCTTGGATTAGTGTTGAAGGAAAAATTCACGAAAAATTTCTAATTGTTGAAACACTTAAAACAAACTACAAGTTTCCCATGGGACTCATTAGGTCAAGGGTTGGGCTAGTTGTCCAACAGGCTTAGATTTGAGAAATGAAATCGACCTGAATTAAGTATTAGGACAAGTGGAGTGGTTGGGATCGGGCCCACGATAGCGGGTTCAATGGTGAGGCTTGGCTAATGAATCTAAGTTGTGTCAGGCAGGGCCTAGGTGGGTTGGGAGGTTAGGACATGGTAGGTCAAGGAAGTCGGGGTCATGATGAGCCTCATCATTTGGTAACTATATGGACCTTAATACACCTCCAAGCTTACTAAAATAAGCTCTTCTCATAATTCCTTACATGTTTTAATTATATTTTTCTTAATGAGATGATTAAAAGTAAGATGTTATGTCTAGTGGTCTAACATGCATTGATTACAAGTTTTTGGGAGAAAATCATGGCCTTTTTGGCTAATTAAGGTGTATTAACTTGAATGAGAGATTAAAGGATATGGATATTCCTTATTAAATCCTCACTCATTCGAATATCCCTCAATCAAATCACACTAGCTCAAAGTTGCAAGCAACTGAGTCATGGAGATCATGGGCAATCGAGCCAGTGATAGTTAAGAAACAGTTCATCTTGAGTTTGGGAGCCAAGCCTACCTAGATTTAAGGAACTTGTTGGAGGCTTTAGTTGTATAAATAAGGAGGCCTAGATTATCATTAGGATTCAGATTTTTTATGTAAGAGCACTAAGCATTTTTGAGTAAGAGGATTGTGGCAAAACATTGTTATGTAATTTTTTGATATGATAATGAGAATGAGAATTTCCTTGATCCAACACTGAGTTGAATCAGAGGGCTGAAGCTATTGGGTTAGGGCCAAACCCTATCAGCAGAGGTTCCTCTTATTATATTGGTATGCTTAGGTTATTTCATAGATTAATTGTTGAATTGATTTTAGCATTGTTTCATTGCAGGTAGTAGTGAATTTGATTAGTTTGCTTTCATTTGTGCATAATATCTTTAGTAGTAGCTTTATAGATATAAATTAATACCAAAAAGGTTGATAGCAGGTGGATTTGGCCTCACTCCTCCCTTCACGGACCGTGGTTTGAGGAAAAACTCCTATTCAGCCCCAAAAAGATAGAATTCTGATGTCTTGTGAAAATTAGGGTTTTCTGTTACTTAGGCCAGCATATTTTCAGTTTTCAAGAATAGGTTTTAGTTGTTATCTATGCTATCTCTAGCCTTGTATTAGATCTCATGGTGTTTCACAAAATTCTGCAAATATTTACATGCATGAACTAGGCAATTAAATAATGGAATTATGTTTACTTATGTTGATTGGAAATCTTTCATGTTTGACATGATTCATGGGTAAATATCAGTGATGTGTGTATTATAGGATTTTCAATAGTGCAGGAAGATATCATTTCAGAAGCCCCAACCTAACGTCATCCATCCATGATCACCAAGAGCCACTAAGTCCATCAACCAATTTATCATTCTATAAGAACAACTTTCCATGTTTGTTGAGTAAATCCAACAATCTTACAAACTTTGGTTTGAGTTGTGAGGAAGTCCTAGCCACTCCCTTGTCTTATTTCTTCCATCATTCACCTTCCCTAAGCCCTATACCACCTTCCAAATCACTCTTATTGCTTTCGGTCGGATCCTGTAGGAATACAGGGGATCCCGTAGGAGCATTAGGACATCCTGTAGGTGCATTAGGACATCCTATAGGACGACCAATAGTGGTCTGTTTTGAGGCCGATTTGTGGAAAAAGCATCTAGAAAGATAGGAGAAGACCCCTACTTGCCTCCCAAGCCATTTGACCTTTCACAACCATCTCTAACCTACCTTCCATACCACCAAAAAGAATTAGCATTCATATTTTCACCAAAAAGGACAAAAAGGAAAAAAGGGTTATTGTGTTCATTCATATGCATAGCAATAAAGTGTTTGATTATCTCTGATTGCATTCCTAGGATAGTTAGGATTACACACATGTTAGCTTAGGATTATTCTGAAGTAAGATAACTTAACAAGTAGTTAGATGAGTGGTGTGTTTATAGCATTTATTTCAGTCTTTCACTACTACAGTAGACAATATTTCAATTCTCTCAATTTAGGTAAAATCCCCCTTTCTCCATTGGTACTCAAACTTCTTCTAAATCAATAGAAGGCTGGTTTGAGAAACCCTAGTGGTCTATCACCAACTCAGAAGTGAAAAAGAGTGGACCCATTGCATCTAATTGTGTATACAACACTATCACCTCCAAGTTTGTGTGAACCTCGGGTTGATAAATTAAAGTTGGTATCCCCAGGAGTTACAACATTCTTGTTGCAATACTGGTGCTCATCACTTTTTGGTGCCGTTGTTGAGGAGGTGTCTAAGTAAGATGTGATTTCTACTTTCTTTCTTCCATTTCTTATCCCTTTCATTCCACTATCAGTTAAATTTTTTCAAAAGTAATTATAAGTTGGTTTGCTTTGCTTTCCATTCTGCAAGCGAGACTTCATTCAAGAATTAGGTTCCATTCAATTTGTTATTTTAATTATGCAATTAGTCTCAATCTTGACAAACAAATCAAAACAAAGAAACTTCTTTCATGCCTAATAGGAATAGGGATAACTTAGGGAAATTTCTACCAAATACCCCCACCACTTCAAACAACCAACCTTCCCTCTTCTTTGGTGGTTGCGAATTGGAGGACCCCTTAAGCGAACAACCATATATTTTTTAAGAGCCTATAAGGGGAGAAGAAGAAGGAGAACCCATTCCAACTGACCTAATGGCTAAAAATAGAAATGGCAGAGGAGATAGAGAAATAATTGAGGGTACTTTTCCCATCAAAGAAACCAATGGGTATGCCAAGATGAAAAACATAAGCACCTCTGCTCTTCCTCACTTACATGGCCTGACCTCAGAAGATCCAGATACTTTCTTGTTTGAGTTCGTTGTCATATGCAAAACTTATGATTACACCACTGACGATCAGAAGTTGAGATTATTCGCATCCACTCTCAAGGATGCAGCTCTGCGTGGGTTCATGGGTTTACCTGGGGATAGCATCACCACCTGGGCTCGGATGCAACAAGCCTTCAACAACAAGTAGCGGGACTACTGTAGGTACAAAGACACTAAAGAGGAAATTTTAGAATGACCTTAGGGCATGATGAGTCCTTAGAATATTATGAGGAAATATTCCAGCTTAGCTACAAAAGGGCTAGGTTCACACCTGATCTTGAGTCACTAAATCTAGTCCTACTTAGGGGAGTTAGGGAAGGTCTTATAGATACCTTAAACCTGCTAGCAAGAGGGGACATCTACCAACTACCCTATGAAGATATCAAGATTGTCTTTAAGAACGATTCTAGGGAAGTTAGGAAAAAGGGTAGGAGTAGTCAACCAATGGCCAACTCATCCTCTTCCAACACATCCATAAAAGGTGAAATTGGAAATATGTTGGAAGATTTCAAGAGTGAAATGTTGTAAACCCTTCCCCTACAAATTGACACTATTCACATCAAGAGAAAGCAGGAGGAAGTAGAGAGAGAATTAGCCATCTTCTGCCCTAGATGCATAAGGAGGCACCCTAGGAATGAATGTCCATTAAACCTTATAGAAATATGCTTGGTCTGTGAAGAAAACCACTCCATAGACAAGTTGATGGGCCTCTAAATTAGAGATAAATTAAGGTCCATGCCTCTAATTTAAAACATAAATTAAGGCCTATGACCATTCTTCAGCACATTAAACCTCTCTTTTCGCATTTGATAATTTATTTTTAACTTTAATATATTCAGTAGGAGGGTTTATGAATAATTGAATATTTGTGCCTAATATTATTTATTTTTTGTGGAATATTATGAGAATATTGGGCAGATTATGAAGAGTTGGAGGAGGATAAAATTTAGGTACTTTTTCCCTACTACTGGAGGATCAATAAATAAATAATAAGTCAACAAGATATTATGGAATTATGGCACAAATTGTGGAACTCATCAAGGGAGCAGATCCACTAATCAAGGGATTTCGGTGGGGAAAGGTTCCTCCATCCATGGGGAATGATTCTTAATCATTTTCTATAAGTACCAAGTCAAATTTTCCTCTAGGGAATGATTGAGAAAATCTAGGAATGTGTTCCTTGCCATTTAATGCAAATTCCTAGTATTGGGGACTAGATCCACTAATCAAGGGATTTTCATGGGGAAATATTCCTCCATTCACGGGGAATGATTACTAATCATTTTGTATAAGTTCCAAGTCAAATTTTCCTCTAGGGAGGGATTTTCATTAGTGTTATTGTGGAGAGAGCTTGTATTCTTGCAGCTCCATTGTATTTTCTTGTAGGGATGTAATTCTATTGATGAAAATAATGAAGATTGGTGTGATGTTCAGCTTCTAAATCTTGTTTTCCTTCATAGGTCTTTGATTTTCCTTGGACTTGGCCATCCCAGGAGCCTCAGAGCCCTTTTGTATCATTTTATTTCCTTCTTTTCATTGCTTATTCACATGCATCTCTAGTTTTTATTTCTTTCTATTTCTGCATTTAGGATTAATAATTTCTTGTTTTAGGATTGAGTTAAATGGTTGATGTGAATTATTTTGTAGGATCACAAGTATTCTTTCATCCTTTGAAAATCTTTGGAAGTTCATAATAATCATTGAGTTGCTTGGATTAGTCTTCTTATTCCCAAATCTAGATTGCTGGACAATAAATTTATGCTATTTTTTAGAGCATGCTAACGAGCTTCAATCAAATTGATTCCACTTGCATTAGATAAAAAAAAATTTCTAGTTCATAAAAAAAATTACCCCATTGCATTTTCACTTGATTTGGTTAGGCATTTTTTAGATTTACTAGCTTACTAGTTCTCAAATTTCTAGATTTTTCGACTAATAATGATTTTTTTTTTTGTTCATGGGTTAACAGAGGTATTTTTGAGTGATTCCACTTGGAATAGGGACCTAAGAAATCCTAGTTAATAAAAAAATTTGTCCCATCCAATTTGGATTTGATTTTCTTGGTAATTAAACCCTCACCAATTTCATCATTTCACAAGGAAACTTCTCCAAGCTTCTTGAGCAAATCCATCCATCCCCCAACTTTGGTTTTGAGTTCTAAGTGATCCTAGGTATTTTATCACTCCATTCCACCCATATACCACCTTCCCTAAGTATTTCATCACCTCTAAAACATCACATTTTTCTCTCGGCTGTATCCTATAGGTTCATTATAATTCCTACACGATCATCCTGTAGGTTTTTAGTACATCCTATAGGTTTTCCTCAAAAGGCCTGTTTTGAGGCAAAATTGAGAGAAAACTTCTAGGAAGTCACGAAAGCCTCCCAAGGGTCTCCCACACCATCCAACCATCTTCTAACCCTTCCATGCAACCTCCAACATCCTTAATTCACCTGCCACATCACCAAAGGAAATTAGTTTGCATACTTGATTTTGCATGAAAAGACAAAAAGACAAAAACAAATTTATTTTAGTCCCTTTACTTGCACATTAGTGATGTTTGTGATGAGCCTCATCATTGGGTAATTATATGGGCCTTAATTTAACTCCTAGCTTAGTCAAACCAACTATTCTCACAACTTATTGCATACTTTTGATTATATTTTGTTTATGAGATGAGTTAGAGTTGGATATTTTGCTTTGTGGTCTAATGTGCATTTAATGCAGGATTAAAGGATAAAAGCAAGGAATTTTGGCAAATACCTTGGTAAAAACTCGAATGGGACAAGGGAGAGGAATTATAGGAGGTAAATCCTTCTCATTTACTACCCCTCCATTCGAATATTCCTCCATTAGCTCAGAGTGCAAACAACCAAATCATGAGGACTAGAAGGCAGTTGAACAAAGTGAAAGTCAAAGCACTAGTTTATCTCGAGTTTTGGAGCCAAGCCTCCCTAATTTTAAGGAAGTCATTGGAGACTTTAGACGTATAAGTAGAGAGGCCTAGGACCTCAGTAGGATTTGGATTTTTGATTGTAAAACTTTACTCTATTTTTGAGCTGCAAGACTTGTGACAGTTTTTGATGTAATCCATTGTTTTGATAATAAGAATGAGTTTTGTTTCAAGACAACATTGAGTTAACTTAGAGGGCTGAAGCTCTTGGGTTAGGGACCAACCCTAGTAGCTAAGGCTCCTCTTTATTTTACATGTATGCTAGCGTATATTCATGGTTTAATCATTCATTTTCTTAAGTAGTGGCATTTCCATTACAACAGTGTAGTGTAGATTAGTTGTGTTTTAGTTTGCTTCCATTTGTGCCTTCTTTCAATTAGCAGATTAGCAAGGAGTAAAAGATCCCCATAAGGTTTTCAACAAGTGTCTCAGCCTCACCTCCTCCCTTTGGGACCATGACTTGAGGAAGAGATGCTTTAGCAACCCCAAAAACATAGATTTCTAGTTCTCGCATGAACTTTGGAGTTTGTCGTCTTGATTCAGTACTTGGTTCATTTCATCGTTATCTTTCTGTAATAATATCTCACTCATATTCTCATTTCCTTCAACACTTTCTTAATGCATAATATATGCGAAAGCCAATAAATCAAGTCTTAATCAGATTATACCCGTAGATCTCCTTACCGTCCGATCCATAACAAACCTGACAAATCGCCATTAACCACGTGTCACATATTCATTTCAACGTTTGACTTTAGGTGCTCCAAATCTCCACCATCGATTTGTTTTGCTTGATCCAACGCCTATCACGTCACTTGCTTGTCCGATATCCATCTTTGATCAATCCTGCATGATCCAATGGCTATCACGCAATCTCACGTGAATTAATGCATGACCAATACTTGATCGAGAGCACGTGAGAAAAGTAGTTTTCATGTGCTATGTGTCACTCACTTAGGCTAATTGCGTGAAATTTAGGAATTCTGCTTATAGCTCTTAGGGCATGCAAGATACTGCTTACCACCTATATTTATTTCAACATTTTACTTTAGGCGCTCCACATCTCCACCGTCGATTTGTTTCGCTTGATCCAACGGCCATCATGTCACCCGATTGCCAACTAGCTTGGCTGATCTCCACCATTGATCAATCCTGCATGATCCAATGAGTATTGCACAATCTCACACAAATTCTTGCACGATCGATATACGATTGAGAGTATGCGAGAAAAGTGGTTTTCTCGTGCTACGCGTCACTCACTTAGGCTAATAGCGTAAATTTTAGGAATTCCTCTTATAGCTTTGATGGCACGTGAGAAATTACTTATCACCTATAAAGACCGCTTCATCATTCCTCATGTTTCTCCCTTCTGCTGGCACGTGACTTCATGTGTTCCATCCATCTATTCACCTAATCTCCGCGATCAGATATCTGCCGCTCATCTTTCATTAATCGTGTTCGTTGATCGATCCATCCATCTATTCACTTAATCCCCTGTGATAAGATCTCTACCATTCATCTTTCATTAATCATGTTCATCCATATATTCACGTAATCTCCTACAGTAAGATCTCCGCCGCTCATCTCCCGTTAATACTATTCCTGAATGATCCAACGGTTCCTGTGCATTGCTACTTCATTACATCTTCCTTTCGCTAATTTTGATCTCCGATTGCTTTTTCGCTTGATTCCTTCCTGAATTTTGTTCTGCGTATTAGTTAAATGTTGCCACTCTTAAGCTTTTATTTGGTTATTCAATCATATTCCAACACTTCCTAATCATCGCAACACTAAAAAACTAAAAAAAAGTAAAAACAGATCTAGTTTAGTTTCCTTGCTTACACATTAGTATGCTTTGATGCTCTTTACTTATGTAACTTAGATAGGAGCATTAGGTTAGTGTTGATTTAGCAATTATGCTTAGCATATCTTTTTAAATGGTTAATTAGGATATAGTGTGATTTAGCATTACATGCTGTTTTCTTCATTACTGTAGTAGGGTATCTCTCTTAGAATAGATTTACTCTTATTCCATCAAACAATCAAGCTTCTTCTGACTCTATAGAAGTCTGGCTTGGAACCCCTGGGGTCTCTCACCAGATGAACAATGACAACAAGCAGGACCTTCACTTCTACTTGTGCATATAGCACTATCACCTCCAAGTTTGTACGAACCCCAGGTTGATAAGTAAAGCTGGTAGCCCAAGACTTGCAGCATCTTTGTTGCAATACTAATGCTCATCACTTTTTAGTGCCATTGTCGGGGAGGTGTCTGAGTAGAATGTGATTACTTATTTCTTTTTTTCTATTTCTAGTCTCCAATTTTTTGCCATTAGTTTATTTCTACAAAAGTAATCTAGTAGATTCCTTTCTTTCAATTGTCATTATCTACTTTCATTTCCATTCTACAAGTAGAATTTCAATTCAGCAAGTAGTTTCTTTTTGTCAGTAGTTTTCATTCAATCAACAATTCCATTTCTGCAAAGTACTTTCAATCTTAAAAAAATATTATAATAGCCAACCCAAAAAAATTTCCATTCATGCCTCATAGTAATAGGGACATTTTAGGGAAATTCTTGCCAAATACCCCCACTACATCCAACAACCAACCTTCGCTTTTCTTCGGTGGCCGTGAACTGGAGGAACCTTTAGGTGAGCAACCTGACATATTTGAACCTATAGGGGAAGAAGAAGAAGAGGAACCCATTCCTACTAAACCAATCACTGAAAACCGAAATGACAGAGGAAATAGAGAAAGAATTGAGGGTGCCTTCCCCATGAGGGAAACCAATGGGGACACTAAGATGAAGAATATAAGACCCTCTGCTCTACCTCATTTCCATGGCCTAGCCACAGAGGACCTTGACACTTTCCTATTTGAGTTTGTTGTTATACGTCGAACCTATGACTATACAGATGATGAATAAAAGTTAAAATTGTTTCCATGTACCCTCAAGAATGCAACATTGCGCTAGTTCATGGGTTTACCTGGAGAGAGCATCACAACTTGGGCTCTGATGCAACAGGATTTTAACAAAAAATATAGGGACTACTGTAGGTCAAAGGATACTAAAGAAGATATTTTTAGGATGATCATGGGCTAGGATGAATACTTAGAAGACTAAGAAGAAAGATTCCAACTCAGTTACAAAAGGGCCAGGTGCACACTTGACCCCGAGTCACTAAAGTTGGTCCTGCTTAGAGGAGTAAGGGAAGAAATTCTGGATACCTTACACTTGTTAGCAGGAGGGGATATCTACCAATTACCCTATGAGCATATAAAGACTATCTTTATAAACCATTCTAGGGTAGCCAGGAAAAAGGGTAGGAGTAGTCATCTTATGGCCAGTACATCATCTTCTAACTCATCCATCAAGGGTGAAATTGGAAATATGCTGGAAATTTCAAAAGTGAGATGCTGCAAACCCTTTCCTTGCAATTGGACACCATTAATATCAAAAGGAAGCAAGAATAAGCAGAGAGATCCTTGGCCATCTTTTGTCCTAGATGCACCAGGAGGCATCCTAGGAATGAATGTCCATTGAACTGCATTGAGATTTACTCAGTCTATGAAGAAAACCACTGCATAGACAAGTTCCCTTCTTTACCCAAACTCAAAGTTGTATATCAAGGAGCTGAAGGGGTCACTGGGCAACTTTGTTACATCAACCAAAGGAGACCTCTTGGGCCTAGACCATACTAGCAGGGTATGCAAGGGTCATCCCATGCATATTACAACCCCAACCAAACCACAACTATACCTTCTTAGGGACCCCTTGCTCATCCTTCCTGATCTACACCCCCTCGTTGGTCCTATGCATCTTAGTATCATTCCCAGCCAGCCAGCTAGTCATTTCAACCTTATGTTTTACCACAAACTCAGTGGAATACCCCACTCCAGGGGTGGAAGCCCCAATACAATAATGCTCCAGCTCTATTGCCACCACCACCTACCCAACCACAACTCCTACACATTGTTCCACCCAAGAAACCCCAGATGCCTGCTGAGCCAAATCTGAACCATAACAATAAGCAAGCCCAACAAGTATACAATGGAGAGACATCATACCTAAATTATGCTGTAGAAATCCTGGAGATCAACCTAAGATCTAGGATAATTCTCCCGGATAACCAACCTCCCTCTCCACATAAGAAGGTTGAGGAAGAAAGAGAGGAAATAAACCCTAAAGTAAATCCACCCTTTCTTTAGAGATTAGCCCAACCACTCTAGCCTACCCCAGAATAAACTGAACTTCTGGGAGAATTTAAAAATCTATGTGTAAATATCCCCCTTCTCCAGGCAATAAAAGATGTTCCCATTTACAATAAGTTGATTAAGGAGAAATTCTTTAAGCATCCAGGAAGAAGAAAAAGGGATGCCCTATCATTAATGTCATTGGGCAGCTATCTGACTTAATGATAGTGCAGGTAATATGTTCGAAATATTTTGACCCTAGAAGCCCTGTAGTAGATTTGCACATCAATGGCACCATCGTCCCACACACTTTGATCGATCTTGGGGCTACCATTAATGTGATGACCAAGGACACCATGCTCAAGCTCAACCTCCAAGGGTCATTGGGGAAGACCACAACAATATTGCAACTTGCAGACCGTTCCATAGTCACCCCTAAGGGAATTGTGGAGGATGTGATGGTCTCCATTGACTCCTAGGAGTAGCCTACAGATTTTCTAGTTCTCCAACCTAAGGCTAAGCTTACTAGTTACCCTCTCATCCTTGGTGTTGAGTGATAAAAAGGTGTCTTTTAACCCCTATTTATCCTACATTAGTTATCAATACAAGCACAATTTTTTATCTCAATAGTGTACTTAGTCTGAGGCAGTCGCTTGTTCAAGAGTAATGTTTGCAGTATAGTGCTTACAAAATTAAATGAATGTTGGAAAAAAAATCTAACTATAATGGGAAGAAACTTAAATGCTTTGTAACTAAATCATTTACTCAAGAAACTACAACAATCCTCAGTCAAGGATGCAGTAATGATAACTCTTTCCCCTATAAACTGATGTAAATGAAAATCAATCACAGACAAGACCTTCAGTCTAAGAACTTAGATAGTAGTAGTCAGTGTTTGTTACAGTTGTAGATCTTTCTATCCACACCAAAGAAAAGACTGGAAATAACAATTCGATTAGCAGAAAAGGAATGACAACTAAATCTATTGAAAAGTTCGACCAACAAAGCTTAATCTACAGAAATAAATTAAGCAACAATCTTAATCGAAATGAATTGAACAACAACCCTCAACTAATAAAGGAATTGAACAACTTTCTAAGAAAGGAACAACAAAAAAAATTAAGTGTAAACACACAGCGGCTTCAGAGTAATTGAATTAGTAATCTTATTATAGCATGATGTACATTAACTAAAGGAATAAAGGAACGACAATTGTAGTTATAATGGAACAGTAGTCAAATGAACAACAATCGCAATTGTAAGTGAACTGTAGTGCAACTGTAAATGAACAACAATAGCAACCTGGAAATGAACAGTAGAATCTGAATTAGACAGTGCAATATTGTTTTAGAATGAACAACATGACATTTTAAGTTGTGAATAATAATTCCGCTATCCAATTATGATTTCGATATAGCATAGAAATTCAGTGAAATGTCCAGGAACAGAAGATTATTGAATAAAATGAATTAAGGAAATGCAAAAGAAATCAAACCACACACGACTGTAATTGTAAAATAATTATACAAGAAGCGAGTGGATCCACTAGGGTCGGGCTCTTAGCCACCAGGGAAGCACTGTTGCGTTTACTCAAGAATTAGATAATGGAACAGCAACTGAATTATATATTTATCATAAATGGCAGAGTTATAGTGATCGCTCTTCAAAGAGAGTCGATGATCAAATTTAAGATTACAATAGTAAGTTCTACAAATTGACAATAATATCTGCCCCCTGGGCTAC
>APFE030158124.1:81765-104024 GCA_000404065.3 Pinus taeda
TTTATTAAAAATCAGAATAATAAATTAGTTAATAAATCATATAAACAAAGGACTAAAATAACAATTAATAATAATTAAATTAAAAATAATCAAGCAATGAGTCGGCCATTGGTCTTCACTTCCAGCTTTTTACATATTTATACCTTTCCTTCTCCTTCTTTTCTCCTCACAAATTGTCCTGATGATGAGTCTGGTTTCAGACTCGAAACGTCGACCATAAAACATGAACAGTGTGGAAAATCCGAACTCCATTCAAAAATCACACCACAGTAATCTGCAATCAAAAATGATATAGGTTGTTTGTTAGTTTTCATTATTGTCAAACTTGGCTGGGTTGGAGGGTATAGAGCTAGATTCTTGATATTACTCCCTATATTCATACTACCTTGTCAGCAGCGAATGTAAGAATCAACAGTCGCAAGCCAAGGACTACCTAAGATTAAAGGGTGTCCATCGAATCAATTTTTGGGGTTGATTATCAGAAAGTTGGTAGGGTATTCCCAGGAATCTATGGATACCATTACATCGTGTAGTGTACCTTCTGACCTAACTACCGATCGGTCAACCAGTTCCGATAAGGTGGAGGTTGGTTCCACTAATGTAATGCCAAGTTTTTGACAGGTGGTGGTTGTTAAAATATTAATTGCAGCCCTTAAATCAACTAGGGCATTTGAAAATATTTGTCCATTGATTTGCACCGTCACTATAGGATTCCCTGGGTCTTCATATTTGACAGGTGCTTCTCTTCCTGATAACAGATCAGATAGGGTATCAACTACTTGGACAGTTGGGTTAGTTGTTATTCTCCTCTTTGACTTTCTTATACATAACTCTTTGATGGTTTTTACATATATTGGGATATCTTGGATAGCTTGGACGAGTGGTATTTTTATACCCAAATTTCTTAATTCTCCCATAATATCAAAGTCAGGATGTTCTATAGGGCGTGGTATGATTAATCGTTTTTGGAATGAGGGAGAAGATGTGGTTGCCTGGTCACAAGTTTGTTGTCTGACCACATCCTCTTCTTGTAGTGATTGTTCTATGAGCAACTAATTTTCAACTTCAACATTTTTATCTCCCTCAGTTTCTATTATGTGCCCAGACCTTAATTAGAGGTCGTTGCACTCCCTTACATCGGTTTCTAGTTTTGGTGTTTTGATTATTTGAACAGATTGAACCGGTCTATTATTAGGGTTTGGGTTGGGTTGAGCTAGGAGTTGCGGTCTTAAGTTGGACTGGGGATTTTGTTGTAGTGTATATGGCATTGGCAATGTGGGTTGAGGGAGTGGAATGGTTCTTGTTGGCTGATTCATCGGTCTTTGCCAGTTTGTCTGCCATGCTTGACTCTGCGAAGTGGGAGGGGACCATTGTGTTGGATGCATTGTTTTGCCAATATGGTGAAGACTAGGGAAAATTTGGCCAATTAGATTGGCTTGTTTGATTTGGCTATGGTGATGAAGGAAATGGTTGTTGTGACCAATTTGAAAGGGTGACTGATTTTGCCACATTGTATTATATTGTTAAGCATGATATTGTGGAGGTTGGAAAGAAGAAGATGGATCGGAGGGCATACCTAGTTGTCGTGGTTGCCATTCATGACGCTGATTGAGTAGGTACACTAGTTTTGATTCTTCTTCCGCTTCTTTGTACACTGTTTTCAAACCTGAGAGTGAGGGGCAGTTCTTTGTGGAGTGATATTTTGTACAAATAGTGCAGACTTGAACTGCATCCAATGGGCACTCTTTATGGCTGTGTTTCTTTCTACATCTAGGGTAGAATATTGCCAAATTTTTCTCTGCTTCTGCTTGTTTTTGTTTAGCTTGCATAATATCGAGCTGCGTTGTTAGAGTCCCTAATATATCAGTTTTGAAATTCTATAGTAAATTCTCGATTTCTGCCTGGGTTACTCCTCCACCAGAGATCTTGTTGTCCCTTGTGAGCATATCACGTTCCGCTGGTTGTAGCCTTGTACTGCCTCTAGAACTTTTGATACACAAATCAATAATGTCAGCAAAATTTTCTTGATAGATGTCACATTTTTCCATGATATTTAGTGTTTCAACCCATTGTTCCTTCATGCCTTTAATTAATGTCATTTTTAATACATTGTCAAGTAAGGGTAATGATGCATAAGGAGATCTCTGAAGATTATACTGAAAATGTTCAACATACTCTTCTAGTGTCTCATTAGGTCTGGCCACCATTTGAAATATTTCATCCTTTAATTCTCTAGACCTACAATAATCCTGGTATTTCTTTAGAAAAGCACCTTTCATCTAATTCCAGTCATTTATAGCATCTCCACCTAACCCCATAAACCATTGTAAAGCTGCTCCTTTTAATGTGGAGGGAAATAATTTTAGTTTTTGGGGATCAGTGGTATAGTCATACCCCTGACATAGTACAACGAATTCAAATATAAATTCGTCTGGAACTTTCGATGTTAGGCCATGGAATGTAGGAATATGTTGAAGAGGAATGGCTTTCATAGGTGCATTAACTGCATTATCTACAATGGGATATTGAAGTGTGGAGGTTTGAGGTGTTTGTTGGTTCTGGGCCATTTGGTCAAATATGTGCCAATATCCTTCTAGGATTTCTAGGGGGATATTCCCAGGCTGGGTAGAAGGAGAAGGAATGGCCTTGACAACACTTCCTTTGTCTGGGATGATGAGAGTTCCTTGCTGAACTAACATCTAGGGGGATCTTATCTTTTCAAGTTATTCAACTTTGTTCTAGATGATTTTGATAGCACTTCCCTTATCTGGGCTACTTAGTGGTTGAACTATTTCAAGAGGAGATCTTGGTTCTTTGGTTTCCCCTGTTTCTCCTCCTCCTTTTTAGAGATTACTAAGGTTCCCTTCTTGTAACGATTTTGGGCTAGAATTCTCAATTTCTTGAAAATCTTGCTCCTTTGTTTAGCTGTGCACCTCAGCAAAGGCTACAGATAGTGACTCTATGGCTCGAAGGGAAGTAGTAGGTTGTCTAGAAGCAACTTTTCTAGGGCCCACTGACGGCTGAGATTCTGCTTTTTTAAGGAGATTGTCTATAAAGGTCAATCAGCCAAGGGTAACTTGTCCCTTAGCTTTATCAGGTTTGGGTAGTGGTTTTGGATTCTTTTCAGGCTTTTTCTGCTTAGTCATGCACACAAATCAAATAGTTATTTCTACCCAAAATAATCAAGAAATCTCTAGGAAAGCGGGCGGGGGAGTAGGGCTATTACATGCTCTGTATGCAGGTTCTTACCTTCCGTTTTTAAAACCTAATTCTCTCCTAGTAGGTACTTACACTACTCTCTTTTGAAGAGAAACAAATGGCTACACTCTCCCTGGAAATGGCGCCAAAATGTTGAGAAATAAAAAGGTGTCTTTTAACCCCTATTTACCCTACATTAATTATCAATCCAGGCACAATTTTTTATCTCAAGAGTGTACTCAGGCTGAGGTTGTCACTTGTTCAAGAGTAATGTTTGTAGTATAGTGATTACAAAAGTAAATGAATACTGGAAACAAAATCTAACTATAATGGAAAGAATATTAAATTCTTTGTAACTAAATCATTTACTCAAGAAACTATAGCAATCATCAGTCAAGGATACAGTAATGATAACTCTTTCCCCTGTAAACTAATGTAAATGAAAATCAATTGTTAGGTGTGGAGCCTAATTATCTTCTGTATTCAAAGGTATCGTCGCATTGGACCCTAGTTCAAAATGGGGTGGCAATGCCGCTCATAAAATATTCACTGTAGGAGGGGTCTAGGGGGGCGGCTGCAACCTTTGGGGAGTCCCCTTTTGGCGGGGGGTTTCGGGGGAAATGCCCCCGAAGCTAAGAATAGATGTAAAATTGCCTTGTAAAAGTATAGTAATTTCTAGTCAATCTGGGCCATTCATTAGGCAGAGATCTGATGGTAAAAGTTATGTTTAATTTAGGGTTTTTTTCCCTAGAAGGCAACCCCTCACTATAGATGAGGGAATTGTATTGTGTCTATGTATATCTGTAATTTGAGTGAGGAAGAGAGTTGGCTAGATAAATCGATCTTGTGGACAAGATCGATCTCCCTAGTATCAGAAGATAGTCTAGCAACAAATAGACAAACAAATCTATCTTTCTCTAGACATATGCGATTTATAAATAAATACTATAAAGGTGATAAGACCCTACCTTAGATCCAATGCTTGTTCGTAGTAGTCATCCTTCAATCGTTCGAAAGAGTTACCTTTGAGAACCTACAGTCACAAACAAGCAAACATTAAATAGCACCTCCATAACAAATATCATAAATCATGTCTATTATGGTGATCAAGGAATCCATAAAATAAACCATGAATCAACAGCTTATTGAGAAAAACAAACTTATTTGTATTAACTTTGAAGTAGAAGAACCTTACAACCTTTTCAGCCTTGATGTTGAACGAGCTTTTCCTGGGGTCTGAAATAGGAATTTCCTTTACTTTGACAAGCCTTGCACTCTTCCAAATGAGATCATAGAGGTATGTAATCTCTCCTCATAAAAACTCAACTAAGAAGACTAAGTTCCAACAACATTTCACCTCAAAAATATTCAGCTTCTAACCTCCCAAGTAACCAGCCCAATGCTTATTTTTATAGTGCAGAGGAGGAGGTTACCTATGAAGGGATAGAATCCTCCTTCAAAGGGATAGGCTCCTCACATCAAGGGGTTAGCTCCTTAAGGTATGGGATGCATGAACCTTAAGAGAGCAAACTTGTGACCTCAAGGTTCCTTCCAGAAGCTTCTAGAAATGACTGAAAGTGAGTTTTTCATAATATACTCACGCCCTTTTAATTTTTACAAGGATACACGCCTTTAACATAGAGACACAGTAGTTAGGTGCGCAGGAGACATGACCATTAGGTGCGGGACCGTAGGTAATACAAAGAGAAAGTGCGGAACCAGAGTATTAAAGACTCTGAGGGATTTTCTCTTACTTTTAAGGCTTGATATGAGGAACTAATGCTTCAGACTTGTAGATGGGGAAAGTATGAGTGATAATGAACTCACACAGATAGTAGAATGTCAAGGTGAAATTTTTAGTGCAACAGATTTCCCCCTAAAGTGCCAAGTCTGTAATAGATGAAGAGAAAGTCTGTCATTTATGAAGAGTGAAGTACTTTATCATTTCAAGGATCATCCTATGGACACCCCAGTTGGAACCTATAAAAACATTCAATTCAAAATATATATATGTAGACATATCATCGCCGAGGTAGGCATTCCCATACTCAGATCAAAACTGACTAGTAAACTGACTAAACTGTTCTGATACATGAATGATTTTGTAATACATCAAGAGTATAGACATGTGTAGACACAGTATGGGCGCAACCATCTATTTATGAATAGTCCACTGTATAATGAATAACATAATTCCTCGTAGCCTAGATGGTAGAAACTAGATCCAGGGTCTTGATTTCCGCTTCCCGAACTAGTATGATTCTATCCATGTGAATGAATGTGTCAAAGTCGAACATAGTAGAAACCACTTGATTACTAGTCAATGATGTGAACTATTAACAAGTGTGAGAGAAACCACTAGTAATGTCAATGGCTCTCAAAGTTCTCACTACAATATATGAAATGTGAATAAATGAGATGAAGTTGAACATGTCATAGAATCATTCGATCAAAGGTCAATGATGCAACCTATCGTCGAAGGTGAGAAACCTGCCATTAGGGCATGCAGATTTCAAGGTACTAACGATTTCTAGATCATCTTCCTAGGCAATGAGCTGAGGTCGATAGAAAGCGATCTGTCCTAGGAAAGCCCACAACATGAAATCATTGATCAAGTTTTGAAGAAATATATTGGCAAGGACTGACTCGGGGATGGTCAAAATGGATGACAGATATCTTGCAGATGAATGGTTTGTTTGACCTGTTCTCTTGAACACATAACGACACTGCAGATGGCTTGGTGACAATTGACCCAAAGCTAATACCCAAAAACTAGCTAAAGACTTTCAATGTGGTTTGATTAACTGTTAGGCAAAGGATTTCTCAACCCAGGTGAAAAAAAAGTGTCATGTTCAAGAGTGGTTAATGGCTTTTCTAAAAAACAAAGTGTAACAAACAAGTTCATTTTTTTATCTTTTCCCCCACCATTTCTGGCAAGTACCTCTTTATTTTTGACAAGCTTGAGGAGGATAACATTTGCTTGTTTATAAGCTCATCATTCAGATGAGTCCAACTTAGTTTAATTCGAACCTAGGAAGGAGTGGTTCGTTCCTGTTTAAAATTGAACAAGGCCTTTACTGTTAAATTTTAACAAGTCCAATATAGGAAAAAATTGGTGTTTTTCAATTTTAGGGAGTCAGAAGAAAAAATTAAGAAAACTCCATGGGGGTCCTTTTTCATAAATTTGTGTCTCTCAAGCCCGAAAAAGTATAAAATAATACTCGAGAGAACCGCTTGACCATTACGATCAAGGAGTACTTTTCATAATTAGTGGCCTCCGATCTAAAAAATTAAAAAATTGATCGAAGACACTTCATTTCATAACCAGTATCGAACTTAAAATGAAAAAAGTCTGGCGATATTTTCATGTTTATACGGTCAGAAAAGAGCTGTAAGTGGACCTCTCTTTTAATTCCATTTAACGAGTTAAGAAGGGAAAAACTCAGCAATCTTTTCATATTTTATGAGTCAGAAAAGAGCTTAAAGAGGACTCCAATGTTTCACTTTTTCATGAATTTTTGAAAGAGTCCGAAAAAGTGATAAAAGTATGCTCTTCGTTGAAAAATGATCAATTTTCCTGAAAAGTCCAATATTCTGCAGAGAAAACTCAAAACATTACTCATACCTGTTTAAGATAAATAAAAATGTATTTAAAAATTTACCTTTTTAAAGTGAAAAATAAATAAATAAAAATTCATTTATTCGAAAAAACTTATAAGAAGGCTTTTCTAACTTCATTTTTACCATTTGAGTTCAGAGTGAAAAGTGAGAGCTTTTGGGTAAGAAAGTTCCTATGAAGATTTTGGAAAATCCATTTGTTGGAATAAAAAACCGTCAGCTCCAGGTAATCCACATCCTCCTTATCTTGCATTTCATCGATTTACATTTTGTTTTTAGGCTTTAAGTTTTATTTTTGGAGGAAAAATAGGTTTAGAAAGTCGCTTGCAGGGATCCGTAGGTGCAACATGTGGCCCCTGTAGACCCCGAATTTTTTCTATAAAGAAAAAAGTCATGGGTCCGCACTTATTGCTCACAATCTGTGCGCACCTATGCACCGTGTGTAAGCAACGGGTGTGGACCCCGCACAACGAATTTTAAAAATTCAAATTTCTCCATTTTCGCCCAAAATTTTTCGAACTAGCTAGTTCTAATATGTCTTTTTATGTATTGTAGGACACTCAAAATGCTTATTTGGCGAGAATGCGAGCATGAGGATGTAGATCTTGCCACAACAAATCGTATGCCCACATTGCAAGCATTGAGAGCATGCGGACTATTTAAGTTCTGGGCCATACCGGGCATGAGGTCCCAAGTAGACCTCTTGCAATGGCTGGTAGACAGATGGAACACGCAGGACTAGTACTTCATGATTGGTGGCCACTGGCTCTAAATCGAGTTGGAGGATATATACTTTTTGACTGGTTTGTCCAAGAGGGATGAACAATTATCTCTTCTTGGGACTAGGCCAGGTGGCCAGTCTGTTGCTAGTCTCTGATTGGAGTTTTGTAATGATAAAACAAAGGACAAACAGATTGATATTAAAACTATCAACTGTCCTGAGTTTAAGGTTATTGAATTCACTATTACAAGGCTATGTGGGAGTGCAACATTTAATGTGGCTACTGGATCCCAGATGTAGATGGTTGTAGACTGTTTTTGAGGCACCATATTCAACTGGTGCGAGGCTGTGTTGGCAAATGTGAAAGGCCAACTAACCAGAGCAAAGAATGGATAGCTGAAAAACTTTGGATATGGATTTATCGTAGTCAGCTTTGCTCTAGAGAGGATCGCATCATATTCCTGTTGATGTTGGTCTTCCTCGAGAGCCTAGGATAATTCGTTGGGTTGTGTTGATGGCCTGTCACCCCGAGGAGGGTACAGAGGTTGTTTGATTTCCGCCTGAGTATTTTCGTTGGTTGAACAACCAAATTTTTTTCATTCAGGATTTTCCATATGCTGGGATGGATTCGGTGATCCAGACGTGACTCTTCCACCAGGAGAGCAATGGGATGATTCAGGTAAAAACATTTTCAACACTTTTTAAGTTTTAATTTTTTAATTTTTTTTAAACGCCCAAAACTGATAATCAAAAATTTAAATGCAAATATGGGTCCACGACGACCAGCTGCTCTCCAGTCTTATGAGATAAGACACTCAGCTGCAGCAGTACTAGCCCCACAAGACCAATCAGCAGAGATCATGACCAAGTTGGAGCATCATCTAGAGTTCTTGATAGTAGATATTCCAGATATTGGCATAGATGATAATCCACTTAGGTTACAGAGATATGTGATTGGGGTCCTATGACCTTTTAGGAGGTTCCTATGTAGGGTCGCCTGAGTAGTAGTTTCTTATCGTGATCATCACTGGGGATAGGATGATCGATTTTGTAGACTCATACGACATTTTTGTCTTTTTCTATTATCATTTTTGCTGATCATAAGGTGTTTTTCAACCTATGATCGAAGACGATGTATATTTTGAAACACACTTCTATGCTATGATATATCACTATTACCAACTATCTCGTGTAACATGTTATCGAATGTTATTAAATTTACTGTTTTGATTATTGCAAATGTCTATTTATCATACGAGAAGAAAATGCATCTGCTAATGTATTTAAATGCCTTGGAATATGCTGATATTCAATGTAATCAAGTTCATGTTCCAAGAGACAAACTCTAAAAAATAACCTTAATAACGCTGGATTTCTAATGGCATAAACCCTGTTTAAGCTGTAATACAACGAGTTCAGAATCCAACCTAAAAATCAAAGTCAGAATCCAAAATGAGATGGATTCAAATAATAGCTCAATCACTGCACTATACTCTGCAATGTTATTTGTTGTTTGACTAAGGCTTACCCCATGCATAGACACTAACTCATCAGAGGGTGAATAGATAACCCAAGCTGCGGAAGAAATGTTTCGTGTACTATGACAAGCACCATTAGCAAAACCAATGTATGTTTGAAGAGACGTAGACACCTGCAATATCAAGAGTAAAATCAAGATAAGCAGGAATAGTGATAAGAGCACTCTCTAAACTAGGCACACTTTTCTAATCTAAAACACACCGGCTGTAAAGAAACTAATCTAACAAAAAATCTCCACATAGAATTTAAGCATAATATCTCTTCAAATAAAGTCCATTTCTAGGTTCACCCAAAGAGACACCGTCAAAATATATCAATTCATAAGCCCCTTTTGTCATCTTTTGCTTAGCAATGTAAGGACCATGCCACATAGGTACAAATTTTCCAGCCCCTAGTTTATTGTTCGCTTGATCGTATAATAAAACTAGGTCTCGTTCTGAAAATTACGAGGTGTAACATTTCTATCGTACTGAGCTTTCACTCGTTTCGCATGAGTCTCATTTGCTATTGCAACAGTGCATCGATTCTCATCTAGTTGAGCTAAGTACAAAAAACGTTTCTCCTCTTCAAAAGTAGCTGGGAGTAATTCTATCGCTAATTGTAATGATGGAATTTCACATTCAATAGGTAGCACTGCTTCCAAACCATAGACCAGTTGAAAAGGAGTGAAGCCAGTTGATGTTTTTACTGAGGTCCGATATGCCCAAAGTGCTGAAAATAGCATGGTATGCCAATTTGACTTATGAATACCATTGATTCGTTGGATCATAGTGACTAAAAATTTATTGATAGCTTCAACCAAACCATTAGTTTGCGGGTAATATGGAGTAGAACTATCGTGGCATAAGCCAAGTTGATCTGTCAGTTCAATCATCATGATATTTCGAAAGTGACTTCCATGATCAATAATAATAGCTTGAGGAACACTGAATCTAGCAATTATATGATTGAATACGAAAGTTGCAACAGTCTTGCTATTTGCCGAAAATGTAGGCATCACCTCGTCCCACTTAGTAAAATAATCTACCACTAGGATAATATACACCTGCCCCCAAGTGTAGTGAGGGTTACATTTAATGAAGTCAAAACCCCACTTTGCGAAAGGACCGATAGCAATTATAGGGTGGAGAGTAGTAGGTGGAGCACACATCTTACGATCAAAGATTTGAAAATTGTGGCATTTCCAGATTGCATAGATAGAATCTTTGAATAAGGATGGCCTGAAATACCCAGCACACAATGTTTTTTGGGTTGTGGCATACCCAGACGTA
The DNA here is from genome assembly GCA_000404065.3 of Pinus taeda. Classification (NCBI taxonomy): domain Eukaryota; kingdom Viridiplantae; phylum Streptophyta; class Pinopsida; order Pinales; family Pinaceae; genus Pinus; species Pinus taeda. The sequence continues at coordinate 92,113 of APFE030158124.1, forward strand.
TGACCGCCACATGCTCCAGAGTGACAGTCGTTCAATACCTTTTCAGCTTCTTCATGAGTTAGACAACATCGGAAAACAGAATCCGCCCCATGATGATAACGTGTATCACCAATACTATTGTATTGTTGGGATTGGAAACGTATTTTCCGTCACTGATATCATGAGATTTTAGGCCAAAAAGATTAGGTTTGCAGATAAACAATAATATCTCCATACCAAGGATCAAGAGTACTGATAAGAAACAAGGGTTTAGCTACAATGGACTACTCCGCCACTATTTCAGTATCAATACGCGAGAAATCACACATTAGTTCGACAAAAACCAAAGATTTCTTTGCCTTGGATTTTTGAAATTCCAAGTCAAATTCCTACAGGATAACTATCCATTTGGAATACTTTCCCCCTAGGAATTGTTTGGTCAAGATATACATCATAGGGTTACAGTTAGAAATTATTGTGGTTTTGCGTAATAAGATGTAGTGACGAAATCTTTGGACAACTTGAACAGTTACCAAGGCCAATTTCTCCACATGTGAATATTTAAGCTCAGTTAGATGCAGAGTTCGACTAAGATAGTAAATCACATGTTCATTGTTGAATTCATCTTCCTGAACTAAAACCATGCGAATGGTGGAATGAGAAGTGGCGAGATACAAAAAGTAATAATGGTTGTAATTGGGAGGATGCAGTAATGGTGCATGGGTTAACGCGTGTTTAAATGCATCAAAAGATTTGTCAGTGATCTCATCCCAAAAGAATGGAGTATTCTATTTCAACAACCTGGTAAAACCTTTCGTTATCTTGGTGTAGTTAGGAATGAAACAACGTAAACAGTTTGCTTTCCCTTGCAAACTTTGGAGTTGGTGAAGAGTCAAAGGAGGAGGTAGATTGATGATAGCTTCAACTTTCTAGGGATCGACATGAATGCCAGCCTTTGAAACGAAAAATCCCAGTAAGCGACTCATTTCTACACAGAAAACACATTTGTGTAGATTCAGCTGAATTTGATAATGCCTACATCTCATAAAGATAACTCGTAAATGAGTGAGATGATTGGCTCTACACAATGAATGGGCAGGTAAATCATCGAGATAAGGCTGCACAATGTGCTTGATGTCATGAAATGCATAAGAAATAGCCCTTTGAAAAGTTGCTCCAACGTTCTTCAATCCAAAGGGTAATTTGCAATAAGAAAATGTCCCCCATGGACAAATGAAAGTTGTTTTAGGTTGATCAGCAGTGAGTATGTTGATTTGATTGTAACTGAAAAGACCATCCATAAAGGAGAACATTTCACTACTGGCACAATCATCAATAATTTGATTGATATAGGGGGTTGGATAATTGTCTTTAGGACAAGCTCGATTAATATCCCTATTGTCGATACATATTCTTATCGTTCCTTGTTTTTTGTTGACAGGAACCATATTTGATACCCAATCGATTAAAGGAATTGGATAAATGAAACCTACGCGAAGTAATTTCTCAATTTCAACTTTGATAGCATCGGATTTTCTTGGATGTATCTGAAGTAAACGTTGCTAGACAGGTTTAACATCCGGGTATGTTTTAACTTTATGGACAAAAATTGATGGATCGATTCCTGACATTTCTTCATATGACCAGGCAAACACGTCGCGAAATTCTTGAAATAGGGCTTTATAAGTTTGGATTTCATCATCCGTACAGGAAGCACCTATATGAATGTTTTCAATAATTTTGGGCTTAACTGAAATGTCAATAGGAACCGTTCGAGAGATATTCCCCAAATTTAACTCAGAATCAGAATGTTGCACTGGATTCCATGGTTCTTTGACATAATCAGTAGTAAAAATAGAAGAAAAATCATTTTCAAAATGATCAAGCTCAGGTAAAAATGAAGATCAATGATGAAGATCTTCCCATGGTAAATCATCAACAGACAAAAGTTCACGAATCTGCTCATCAGTATGAACAAGATCAGAAAGTGTTGTTGTAGTTGAGGTTGATATCGACAGTGATTCCCCATGGACCATGTTAGTGTCTGTATCTTCATCCCTCCATCAGAGATCAAATCCTCTTATTGCATTTCATATTAGGTGTCCCGCCCAGTCATTTGCATTCCATTAGACGCATGGATCATCTGACGGGAGTGGCTTTCCTACAGTTTCCCTCATGTCATTTACCTGTTGATTCATGTTTTCTCATCAAAAAGCATATATAGTCTTCTTTTTGTCTTAAAGGTTGCAAAAATATTTTTAGGGTTTCATTGTCATTTAGGTCTAGGGTTTCATTAGGTTTTCATCAAAAAGTGTTTCAAAGTGTCCAATAACAACCAGCAGGCACATGAGGAGGTTGAAATCAAGTTCCAGTACTAATAAATTCATAATCACTTGCTTAGAAATGTATTTTTCCTCAAAACTCTATTTTGAGGAAAAACAGAGTATTCTAGGTTTTTGTTGTATAAATTCATGTAATTTTAGTTCTCTTGTATGTCAATCACTTCAGTGGCAACCATGGTCACCTTGCCAAGCTTCAGTTGCTACATCCTCTGCAAAGGCAAACAAAAAATCATGTCATTCAGTTCATCAAAGGCACAAAGAAAACAAACTTCCCAAAAAACAGAGTTGAAGTGAAGTTACAATGCAAACATTATAAGCTCTTGTATATAAAACATTTTTCACAATTCAAAAGCTCATTGGCATTCCAAGAAGAAAGATTGAGCAAAGTGAAAGCAGTGTTGGAAAAGGGAGAGCAAATCGTAGCAAAGGCACTCAGTTGTGGAGGCGTGGTGCACTAGGTGAGTGGCGCAACGCATAGAGCCGCTCTCCTCAATGTTAATCTGCATTGGCGCAACGCACATAGGAGGCATGGTGCATTGGGTTTGAGGTGCGGCGCATTGGGTTTGAGGCGCGACACATAGAGCTGCCAAGCCCAATTTTATCCTAAACTCTCTCAAGTTGCCAAAATTTCTCAAATCTTCAAATGTGCAAGTAAGTCAAGCTCTTTTCCTTGCAAGTGGAGTTTTTTTTTTTTTTTTATATTTATGGTGGTTGTGTAAAGGAAAATCAAACCCTATTTTCTTGCCATTTCTCAGAAACCATTTACCTAGGGTTTTCCATTTGTCATTTTGCTGCCAAGTTCATTCTATCACACCCTCACTATTTGACTCCTCCATTTATTTTCCCAGTTCATCCACTTATCCCTAACTCTCATATTCCTAAAAAGCAAATCATTTCCCCTATCCCCAATTCCCATTTTCCTAAATCCTAACCAAAAAAATCCCTAAACCCTAATTGCTTTCCCAAACTCTAAATATCATTCCCTAAAATCCCCTCATTCCATCAAAGGCCCTACAAACAATCTACCCAACCTCTCATACACAGTTCTTCCACATTCCCTCCACAACCCCTCATACAAACATACCTTTGGCAGCAAAAACCTAATCACCATAAATCTCATCAAGAAAACTCACACATTAGCAAGCATCGGGAGTCTTGGCTCGAAAGAGTCAATTCCACTTAGAGAGATTTTTGGAGAAGGCCAAAAAGGAGGAAAACTTGTTGAGACACATGGCTTTTCATTACATGGTGAGGAAGAAGGTTTGCAAGGCGCGAATAAGGAGTTTAAAGGCGAAATTGAAGAAGAGATCGAGAAGGGAAAAAGCACAAAATAAACTTTAGATCTTAGCTGAGGCTTCCTTGGCCCAACATAGCTCTTGATAGAGAAGACTCAGCCCAAATTTCAAAAAATTTGGAGCACTTTTTGCATTTTTGAAATTTTTTTGTACAAAAACAGGAAATTTTTCCCTATGCGCTGCGCCACGTGGCGCTCGCTTTTGCTAGGAGGCTCCAAATAAAAAAAACTCAGAATTTTTGGATTTTGCATGGAGAATTATGTTTTCCTACCTATGGCCAAGAAGTTTGGGCAGGTTTTGAGCCCTCAAAAGGGTCAAAAACACTCAAACAATGAGCTTACTGCCCCTATTTTGACACACAAGAAGCAGTCTTGGGAGATTTGATGTTTGATAGGGCAAATGAAGGCCAAATTGAAAAATGCCACTTGGGTTGGAAAGTAGACAGGTAGGCCTTTCCCACAAGTATACTTGGAGCTAATTTGGACACTGGAAAGGCCTCCAAAAGTGGGTCCAAACAGGCACGGCGCATAGAGGGAAAATTGCCAGTTTGACCAAGTATTGCTCTGTTTTTCGCCCAGTTTTGGATAGTTTCACTTTTTCACTTTATTAATGTCAAATTGTGATGTAATTTAATGAAAATTGATGGATCATGATGTAAATATGTCAAATTTTCACTTGGTTAGGTAGATTCATCAGTTAAAAAGTTGTTTGAAACTGAATGAATCAGTTCCCTTGTTTCTAGAGGCATGCTGTTTCATTGCCTGATTTCTAGTTCCTAGTTTAGAATCAGTTGGATCAGCTCCTAAACATGTGAGATCGACCCCTAGAGGCAAAGATGAGCTATGATTTGTCTATATTATGTATTTTTTTAGTCATTAGCCTGGTTGGACTCTTGAGAAAGCAAGGAGCTTCATTGTACACTCATATCAGTATTTTGGCTAAGGAATTGAGAGCAGGGTTTGCAGTACTTTTTGGGATCCCTGTGGCATTTGTTTTGGTATAGTGCTCTCTTATGTATTTGTGAATTTATTCATGTGTTATATGTATCATTTCTTTCTTATTTCTTCTCATCTAAGTCAAACAAGAGTGTAAGTAGAATACATTGAAATTACAGTGCTCTACTTGACGTTTGCTTTAGTTTTGATGTTTTCAACTGTTTGGAGAGGATCCATGGCTTCTCTTACCCTCTTCAACTCCTCCTCTATCTGTTCCATCCATCTCACTTGATTTAGAGTGCCAAATATAGTTGCGTATCTTGCCCCATTGAGATCTTTGCAAGACTGAGCCTCATTCCATGCACCCAAAATCTGCCTTTCCCTTAGAGCCCACAAAATCATCAATTTATTCAATCAAAATCTTTGCACCTATACCTAGCTTAAGATCAGTAGTTTAAATCAGTCATCTCAAGCCCTTAGTGATCATACTTCGCTGAGATTGACCCGGAGACAGCCCTCTCTTGACCTGGTAGGGCTAGCTACCAGGCTTAGCGTGGTTTGATGTTGGCCCTGGATCCTACCTTTTTCACCCTAAGGTAAATCTAGGCTCTAACATAGTGGTGACTCCGCTGGGGATGAAAAGCTTATTTGTTTGTTAGTGTTATTACTTTATAAACTATAGATGGAGCCTGAAGTTAGCCAGGTAGCCTTCGAAATGCTTTTGCTTTGCATTAGCGCAAGTAGATAAAAGCTACTTCAGTCAATCTCCGGTCTAGTTTATAAACTGAACATATGATCTAAACGATCACCCTAGTACATGAATCAAGTTAGATCTGATTGTTCATGGTGGACAACATGAATCAAGTTAGATCTGATTGTTGATGGTGGACAGCAGTTAGACACATATGAAGGCTGAAATCATTCACTTGGCAACTCCAGTGTCGAAGAATCCCAAGGTTCAGAATTGTTATGGCGACTCTACTCTTCAAGAAACAGAAGCCTGAAGAATTTCTTGGTCAATTCATTCTTATCAAAATGGTTTCGCTGGATCGAAGGTATGCTCCCATGAGCTGAGATCACATTCTAGGTTTTCCAAATAAAATTCCTAAGGTAGATTGGCAAAGGAATTTTCCTACATTTAAAGATGATGATAGGAAGGATGTTTCTTTACATCTAGTTAGATTTCACATACATATTCGCAAGTTTAAGGTTGATTTTCCTGAAGATTGCTTGATGAAGATATTCATGGCCACTCTGGAAGGTGAACCCTGTTCTTGGTATGAAAGTTTGTCATCTGCTTGTATTTACTATTTAAAGGATTTTCATGCCATGTTCTTTGAAAGGTATAAAGAATCTTATCCATCATTAAATTTACTTCAGAACTGTTACAAACATGCTTATAGTTTTATTGAAAGTCTTGAGAAAGTTTATGACGATGATAACTTCATGGACGATGAGATCATGGAAGCTTTGTACGAAAATCCATTTCAGCAGCATAAAGAGAGCTAAGAGGATACTCATCAAGATGCTCAGGAAACTTTGCAGCAGGATCAAGATCTTAGTGCAATGGAAAATGATGAAAGAGAAGGTTTTATTTCAGATTTGTCCATAGAAGAAGACAATATGCAAGGAAGTCAAGTTTCAATTTCAGAATGTGATAAAGTCAAGTCGGTTATTTCAGATCTAAATTCAAACTGTGGTAACGTAGACTACCTTATGTTGAATCCCATGAAGGAGAGCTCTGTTGTTGAGATCATCTGGAATAAAGAAGACAAAATCACTGACCCAAGCCTTCATGAGGAGGTAATCCAATCATTTCATGGAAAACAAGATGGGATATTTGTTCAAGTAAGTGAAAAATCTTCTTTCAATAACTCAGTGGTAAATGATAATTTGGTTGCCATGTCATATGAAGATGATCAACAATGTTTTCAAATTTCAAAAGATCGGGGAATTAAGGAATGCCATTCAGGTTTTTCATGTTTTGAAATGTTATTTCAAGAAGACAATAATTGCTTGAGCAAAAGAAAACAAAATGTATTATCTCCTCTATCTGAAGATGAGATAGATCAACTCCTGAAAGGTCAAGTTACAGCCAAAGCTAATGCAGGTCAAGAAGGTGTTGGTGAAACTTCTTCCTCTTTTGAAAATGATGATAGTCTTGTAATTAGCTTTATAGATCAGCAAACAAATAATATTTTCTTTCATGAAGATGATAAGGCTATCATGTTTGATAATCTTGAAGATTGTTTTCTGTTTAAGAATGACCTAGACCATGAAATTGAGGAATACGAGCCTGAGAGAGACAATATGCCAAAATTTCTCATGGTCGAGGAATTTACAGCTAACACTCAAATGGCAGAAACTTATACCTCTCTATGCCTTCCTATCACTCGGCAATCAATTGTTCTTTTAGATCAGAATGAAGGGAGTACTTGTATTTTTGCTGCTAGATCTCAAGACAAGCTAGTGCTTCAAGACTTTCAAGATCCTTTCGACATTCTTTTGCAAGCATTAGAAAAGATAAATGTTTCCTGGTTTGTTGTTATAAGCCTTGGTTTCAGTGGTTATTGTGAGTTGCCTACATTTACATCGTTCTACCTGCTCAGGAAAAGTGAGAGCAGAATTTCAGTATGTAGCCATCTCCTAGATTGGTTACATTGGAAGGCTCACTACACATGATTGTACATATTTCATCAGTAGGCAGGTGGTTGTCATCATGATTTTAAGTTCTCAAATCTCGATGGTCTGCTGCCTTTTAAAATCTTTGTAAGGACTTGTTTCAGTTAAGTCAGTCTTGAGTCATTTTTTGTTTTAGTCAGTTTAAAGATAGTTTCAGTTGAGTGTCCAGTTTTAGCTTTTGAGAGTCTTGTTTCAGTTTTAGCTTAGTCAGTTCAACTGAGTCTTGAGTCAAAGTTTCATAGTAATTGGTTTTTGGTTGTTTTGAAGTTATTGACTCCATTTCCCAATGGACAAAGGCACTATCTGCTTTCCCAGAAATCTGTAGTTCTTGGCACCTCCAAGGAGCTACCATCCCCATTGGAGCCAATGGTAGTGTCGGTATCTTCATCCCTCCATTAGAGATCAAATCCTCTTATTGCATTTCATATTAGGTTTCCCTCCCAGTCATCTGCATTCCATTAGGCGCATGGATCATCTGACGGGAGTGGCTTTCCTACAGTTTCCCTCATGTCATTTACCTGCTAGTTCATATTTGCTCATCAAAAAGCATATATAGTCTTATTTTTGTCTTAAAGGTTGCAAAAGTCTTTTTAGGGTTTCATTGTCATTTAGGTCTAGTGTTTCATTAGGGTTTCATCAAAAAGTGTTTCAAAGTGTCCAATAACAACCAGCAGGCACATGAGGAGGTTGAAATAAAGTTCTAGTACTAATAAATTCATAATCACTTGCTTAGAAATGTATTTTTCCTCAAAACTCTGTTTTGAGGAAAAACAGAGTATTCTAGGTTTTTGTTGTATAAATTCATGTAATTTTAGTTCTCTTATATGTCAATCACTTCAGTGGCAACCCTGGTCACCTTGCCAAGCTTTAGCTGCTCCATCCTCTGCAAAGGCAAACAAAAAATCATGTCATTCAGTTCATCAAAGGCACAAAGAAAACAAACTACCCAAAAAAAAGAGTTGAAGAAGTAAAGTTACAATGCAAACATTATAAGCTCTTGTATATAAAACATTTTTCACAATTAAAAAGCTCATTATCATTCCAAGAAGAAAGATTGAGCAAAGTGAAAGCAGTGTTGGAAAAGGGAGAGAAAATCACAACAAAGGCACTCAGTTTTGGAGGCGCGGCGCACTGGGTGAGTGGCGCGGCACATACAAGCGGCGTGGTGCATAGAGCCGATCTCCTCAGTGTTAATTTACACTGGCGCGACACACACGAGAGGCGCATCGCATTGGGTTTGAGGTGCGGCGCATAGAGATGCCAAGCCCAATTTTATCCCAAACTCTCTCAAGTTGCCAAAATTGCTCAAATCTTCAAATGTGCAAGTAAGTCAAGCTCTTTTCCTTGCAAGTGAAGGAGTTTTTTTTTTTTTTTTTAATTTATGGTGGTTGTGTAAAGGAAAATCAAACCTTATTTTCTTGCCATTTCTCAAAAACCATTTACCTAGGGTTTGCCATTTGTCATTTTTCTGCCAAGTTCATTCCACCACACCCTCACTATTTGACTCCTCCATTTATTTTCCTAGTTCATCCACTTATCCCTAACTCTCATATTCCTAAAAAACAAATCATTTCCCCTATCCCCAATTCCCATTTTCCTAAATCCTAACCACAAAAATCCCTAAACCCTAATTACTTTCCCAAACTCTCAATATCATTCCCTAAAATCCCCTCATTCCCTCAAAGGCCTTACAAACAATCTACCCAACCTCTCATACACAGTTCTTCCACATTCCCTCCACAGCCCCTCATACAAACATACCTTTGGCAGCAAAAACCTAATCACCATAAATCTCATCAAGCAAACTCACACATTAGCAAGCATCTGGAGTCTTGGCTTAAGAGATTCAATATACACTTAGAGAGATTGTTGGAGAAGGCCAACAAAGAGAAAAACTTGCTGAGACACATGGCTTTTCATTACATGGCGAGGAACAAGGTTTGCAAGGCGCGAATAAGGAGTTTAAAGGCAAAATTGAAGAAGAGATCGAGAAGGCAAAAAGCGCAAAATAAACTTCAGATCTTAGCTGAGGCTTCCTTGGCAAAACATAACTCTTGATAGAGAAGACTCAGCATAAATTTCAAAAAATTTGGAGCACTTTTTGCATTTTTGAAATTTTTTGTACAAAAATAGGAAATTCTGCCCTATGCACCGCACCACGTGGCGCTCACTTTTGCTAGGAGGCTCCAAATCACAAAAACTCAGCATTTTTGGATTTGGCATGGAGAATTATGTTTGCCTACCTATTGCCAAGAAGTTTGGGCAGGTTTTGAGCCCCCAAAAGGGTCAAAACACTAAAAAAATGACCTCACTACCACTATTTTGACACACAGGAAGCAATCTTGGGAGATTTGATTTTTGACAGGGAAAATGAAGGCCAAATTGAAAAATTCCACTTGGGTTAAAATGTAGACAGGTAGACCTTTCTAACAAGGATACTTGGAGCTAATTGGGACACCGGAAAGGCCTCCAAAAGTGGGTCCAAACAAGTGCGGCACATAGAGAATCAGGGACGGCGCATAGAGGGAAAATTGCCAGTTTGACCAAGTATTGCTCTTTTTTTCGCCCAGTTTTGGCCAGTTTCACTTTTTCACTTTCTTAATATCAAATTGTGATGTAATTTCATGAACATTGATGGATCATGATGTAAATATGTCAAATTTTCACTTGGTTAGGAAAATTCATCAGTTAAAAAGTTGTTTGAAACTGAATGAATCAGTTCCCTTGTTTCTAGAGGCATGCTGTTTCATTGCCTGATTTCTAGTTCCTAGTTTAGAATCAGTTGGATCAGCTTCTAAACATGTGAGCTCGACCCCTAGAGGCAAGGATGAACTATGCTTTGTCTATATTATGTATTTTTTTAGTCATTAGCATGGTTGGACTCTTGAGAAAGCAAGGAGCTTCATTGTACACTCGTATCAGTATTTTGGCTAAGGAATTGAGACCAGGGTTTGCAGTACTCTTTGGGATCCCTGTGGCATTTTTTTTGGTACAGTGCTCTATTATGTATTTGTGAATTTATTTATGTGTTATATGTATCATTTCTCTCTTATTTCTTCTCAGCTAAGTCAAACAAGAGTGTAAGTAGAATACATTGAAATTGCAGTGCTCTACTTGAAGTTTGCTTTAGTTTTTAATGTTCTCAACTGTTTGGAGAGGATCCATGGCTTCTCTTGCCCTCTTCAACTCCTCCTCTGTCTGATCCATCCATCTCACTTGATTTAGAGTGCCAAATACAATTGCCTATCTTGCCCCATTGAGATCCCTGCAAGACTGAGCCTCATTCCATGCACCCAAAATCTGCCTTTCCCTTAGAGCCCACAAAATCATCAATTTATTCAATCCTACTCTTTGCACCTATACCTAGCCTAAGATCATTAGTTTAAATTAGTCATCTCAAGCCCTTAGTGATCATACTTTCCTGAGATTGATCTGGAGAGAGCCCTCTCTTGACTTAGTAGGGCTAGCTACCAGGCTAAGCGTGGTTTGATGTTGGCCCTGGATCCTATCTTTTTCAGCCTAAGTTAAATCTAGGCTCTAACAGACCACATTCATTGGATCAGTTTCGGTTGAACAAGAATCAGAAAATGAATATACAACCTAATATGCAATTTTAAAGGGACTCAAAGGCATCGCGCCATCAAATGAATCCACCTCAGAATCGAAAGGTACAATCCAAGGATCATCAAAAACAATAGTGTTCGATGAAATCATATGAATAGTTGCAATAGAAGGTGATACGTTAGGAGGAGGGATGGAAAAAGTTCCTATTAAACCAGAATCTTTAATCAAACCTATTCCAACATCCTTGTAAGGGATAGTTGTTTTACCAACATGTTGAATACTATCTATAGAGGTTGGGTCGGATGAGAAATAAGTCAATTGGTTGATCGTAATGATATTTTTGTTATGAGGAAACTTGATAAGCCGAAAGACCGATGAAACAATAGTAGTCATAGCATATGACCAACTGCGACCCAGGAGAAGGCTGTAATCCAGAGGGGCATCAACCACTTCCACGTCTAGATTTACGATTTTGCCTTCGACCCCTATAGGTAAATCCTGCAAAATTCCAAAAGGATGGAATCCTTAGCCATCAAAAGCCTTTAAAATTGTTGAAGACTGATTGAGTGTGGGAGAACCAAGCGATCTTCAACACTAGATCGAAATAATACACGTATAAGCCCCTTCATTAATCACAGTCCGAAAGCAAGGCCTATTTTTGACTAACACTAGAATCTAGAAATCCATTTGATGAGGTAGACGGGGTGTACTATTCTCTGAATCGAAGATTATTAGGTTCGAATCCTGTATATTGATAGCTACTATAGCAGACAATAGTAATTTACACTGAGCTGGGCATAATTGCAGCACTTCCAAAGCCGACACTGCTGAAAGGGAAACAGCTAAGTCTTCAACAATAATATAATTCTAAGCAGCTCTCGCATGTGGATTGAAAGCTGATTTACGAAGTATACCTTTAGCAGGCGGTTTAATTACTAAGTCAGGGTTGGGTTTCTCAATCTGTAGCGGATAAGAACTAGGAGGAGTTGTAGTTGATGTGTTTGAATTAGAAGATTCTACTTCTTTACTACCAACAAGATTTTTACTACCATAATCTTGCGATCGCGTCGCAATCCTGACATGAGACATCGTCATAATGGGTTCTTCTGAGGCAT
>APFE030158131.1:0-11465 GCA_000404065.3 Pinus taeda
TTAAACAAATATTCATCTAACTATTTTTACAATTATGGTTAGAGTACTATACAATACATAATGAACATAAAAATATTTAATTTAAACAATAAATATATTATTTATATTTTTTAATTTATTAGATAATAATTAGTTTAAAATAAATTATTAATATTTAATTAATTTACTATAATTTTTTAACTAATTTTTTTCTTTTTTCTTCAATAAACTTAGTAAAGCCCTCATCAAACATGAAATCAAATTTGCCAGATTTCAATTAATTAAAATATTTGAAAAACTTCTAGGCTTGCATCTCTGGCTATCATCAACTCTTAGCTCTGATCTTTGGCAGAACTTAGATGCCTTCACCTTCGCCAAAGCTGAGAGATTTATTGATTACACGCTTGCTAAAAAAACGAAAAAACTTAATACGCTAACAAACACTAACCTCAATAATAACACAGAAGATTCTCTCTTAAATCTTTCCACCACTCAGGTACAACAAAAACCCATCTGGCATTCCAACTCTAAGTCACTCATGGCCACGCCCAGCCCCTCCCATCATCGTTCTCCCACCACAGTATACCCAGGCTGCACTCTTCCCATTATGCATGCATTAAAAGAATGCAATCCTCAAATCGGTGTTATACAAAGCAATATCCAAGGCATGAGCTGTAACATGCAGGCCAGAAATACGCAGAACATTGATCTACAAGATACCTCGCTGTATCCCCTCACCCAGCTGGACAAGACTACGCACCTGGGCAGTGCTCTCTCCAATAACCCCGCGCAAAAAGAATTCAAGGATCCTCAACATGTTACTCAAAACTGCATTACGATGTTAAACGATATCTCAGGTATATATTGTAATACGCTAGTCAGACATACGCGAGATGATTACACCACGCAGAAGGATCTCAAGTATACGCAGTCAAACAAGGATTACGTGGATCCTCTTGAGACAACACAGGTTGTATCAGCATCACGTAGCTCCACCTTCGCTGCTACCTACAGTAATTACCTCCCATCCAGCGCCCATTTAAATAGCTCAACGCAGCAAACTAATGATGCTCCTCACCCAGCTGCCATTGACTACGTCAAGAACTCGACAAATTCGGTCAACAACTCAATTAGAAAATCAACTGTAATTAATCTCTCACAGCTAGCATTAGATGATAACCTAAAATTGCTTCTAGAAAAAGTTCTAAATTTCGCTTTATCTCCAACCAAAATTCCTATAAATGACATCATAAGAAACATTGAAGTAATTATCAAAAACACAGATCAAAATGTTGCAGAAGAAATAAGACAGGACATTTCCAGAATTCTTAGAAATGCCAGACCTCCGCCTAGCAACATATCCAAAGAAGAAGCCAAAGCTTTAAAAAACATCAAGATTAACGAAAACATTATAATCTTAAAAGCTGACAAAGGAAATACCACTGTTATTATGGATATGACAGATTATGATTATAAAATGGAAGAACACCTAAACAAGAGTGGCTACTATAGAGTTCTTAACAAGGATCCTAACAGCAAAATCCTTTGCCAAGTAAGTAACAAAATTAAAAACTCCTCTCTTGATTCTACTATTAAGAACAAATTAATACCCAATAATTCCATTATCCCTAGAATTTATGGGGTGCCTAAAATCCATAAAACTGGTGTTCCATTAAGACCTATAGTAAACACTATAGGATCACCCACTTATTGGTTAGCAAAATACCTTGCTAACAAACTTAGACCTTTATCCGGTAACACTCCCTCTTACATCAAAGATTCCGCTTCCTTCATAGAATGGATTAAAAACCTAGAAATTGGTGACATTGACCTAATGGTTAGCTTCGACGTAGTGTCTCTCTACACTATGATTCTTGTGGATGAAGCCATAGAAGTATTGAAGAAAATCATAGACCTTGAAACTGTGGAACTAATAGGCATTTGCCTTAAATCTTCATACTTCAGTTTCAAAGGAAAAATCTATGAGCAAACACATGGTGTTGCAATGGGATCTCCATTATCACCATTGATTACCAACTTATACGTGGAACACTTTGAGAAAAAGGCCCTTCGGTCTTTCCCCTTTACCCCTAAAGAATGGAAAAGATATGTAGATGACATTTTCACTAAATGGAGCCATGGTTTAGATAAACTTAATGAATTTTTATCTCATATAAGCAGCCTCTCTAAACACATAAAATTCACTATTGAAATTGAAAAAGACAACCAGCTCCCCTTCTTAGATGTCCTCCTTACCAAGAAAAATGGCAAACGAAGCCACCAGGTCTTCAGAAAACAGACACACACTGACAAATATCTTCGTTCAAACTCCCTCCACCATCCGAAACAAAAAGTTAGTGTCATCAAGACCCTAGCCACCAAAGCTTCCAGAATCTCTGACCCTGGACATCTAGGGAAGAACTTAACCATATCCATAAGGTCTTCATAAACAATGGCTATCAGAAACACATTATCCAAAAAATAATTAAAGAATCTATAACTAATAAACAAAAAAGAAAAACTCTTGAAAACCCTAGAATCTCCTTACCCTATATTAAAGGAACCACAGATAAAATTGCGAGAATTCTCGCCAAACATAACATCATGGTTGCCTTTACCCCCCCCTAACATCCTAAAAAACATGCTTGATTCTGCTAAGGACTTAATAGACCCAAAAAATCACAAAGGAGTATACTCGATTCCCTGCTCATGCGAAAAAGTTTATATAGGTGAAAGAGGGAGATCCTTTGGAATAAGATTAAAAGAACAAATTAATGATATTACAAGAAACATGTTAGAAAAATCAGGTCTGCCAGAGCATGCATGTTTCTCCTCACACTATATCTGTATGGAACAAGCAAAATTAATTCACAAGGAAGACCATTATTTAAGAAGAAGGGTGAAAGAGACAATTGAAATTGAAAAATCTTCCAACAACATGAATAGGGATGACGAACTAAAATTAAGTAGCACCTGGAAAACCTTATTAAATAAAATAAAAAAGAAATAAATTAAATCTAATAAATCTAATAAATCTATCTAACTCCCTTTTAATAAAATTTAATAAGTCAAAAAAATAAATAAATAAAAATTCAATTCAATTCAAACTAATACATAACAAGGAACTAAACATAATCCAAGATCAACTTTAACATGAACTGAATGAATCTAACAACACATTGGAACATAATGCACACTATTTAGAGGTCTAGGCTAGAGACGTGCTCCGGCATTGTTAAACCTAGTCACTTTTGTTTCCACTCAAGGTTGGGTGATTCCTCCTTCTGTGACTCAATAGTGGTCTAGTACGGAATTGTGCTCCCATGTATCGTCGAGTATATGGGGAGACCCCACTATGTTATCATCCTTTATCCATAGGAAGCTGTGTCTGCCGCCTTACGACCCGTAATGCACTGAACACAGCATTTGGGAAGATTGACTGCCGTACGGAAAGTCCTTGGTTTTCATACGATTGCCAAGGTGTATATATAGTTTTATGGATTGTCTAGTAAACCTTTTGCCTAGTTCTCCAGAGTAATCACTTTTGATCCTTTTCGGACTCCCTAAAAGAAAAGGCTCATCTGAGCATTTGTCACTTCGGGCTCATTAAACATTCGAAGGCGACTAGAGTCATCTTTTTGTCCTTTTCATGACTCTTTAAAGATGAAAAGGTCAAGTTATGCCCTTGTGTCTTAAAATTTATCCGGCCACGTTCATATTTATACTATTAGATCTTATTTGCGTTAGCTTGAGTAGGGTCCTTTCTCGTTATTTTGCCTAGGATTTTTGAATCGAATAATCCTGGCGGAATCATCGATCCCGTCTCCCATTCCAAGTGACCAAGGGTCTCCTTCTTCTGTTGCTCTTGAGACACCGGTTGGTAGTGGTACTCTCCCTGTTATTCCGAGTATCCAACCGCTGAACTCACGTGCTCCCGAAGACGATTTCTACAATATCCATTAGAACCCTATTTGGGAGCCTTCCGAAGAGGATACTCCTATTACTCCTCCTGGTGTTTCGGTCCCAATGTATTCCTCTGATATGGATGACACATCCCCCATTGCGAGTAAAACATCCGTTGACGAGTGTTGAAACTCCTATCTCAATGGAAACCCCACCCTTCAGTGTCACCCCTCTCGGTGTCACGTTGCCCTTACGCTATAGGGCTTTGAGGGATGTTATTGGTTCTAGTAACTGCTTTACGGGTACTCTGTGGGATCACAACATCACTCCCACTTCGGGATCTTTTATTCCTCAAATTCGCGGTACATCTTTCACTTTAGTCCTGACTATTCCAACGGTCTGTGTAGTTTCTTCAGCGCCTGCTGTTAGTGCCGTCACTGCATCCTCGGTTGTGACCACTATTGCTGGTCCGTCCCCCACTTCGGTAAATAGTGGCCAGTCGGTGCATAAATCCAGAGTTGTCGATCCTATGCTTAATGCCCCACCTTCTTCTGGTTCCATTCCAGTAGCGGGGGCATACGATCAGTATTTGCAAGCTGTCCAGAATCTAGGCTCGCAAGGTCTAGTACATTACTATGATCCCATAGGGCATCATCTTTATCTTGGATCCTTGCCATCTCAGCCTGCGGTTGAGGTCTCAGTCCCGTTAGTTGTTAATTGGGGTACCACTCGCTATGGTGGTGGCTAAGCACCTCCTGGGGATTTTCAAGGACCACCTTATCAAGGTCAATCGTCTTACATGTAGCCTTCCTATGGGCAGCAATATTACGGGTAATCTTATCCAAGGCAACCTGGAGGCCCACAAGGACAACCCTTTCAGGGACAACCTTCGGCCTATGGTGGTCCATCTTTTGCTTATCTTGGGCAACCCTCTGGAAATCCAGGGAAACCTTATATGCAACAAGGACAACCTGGGGTCTAGCAGGGATACCCTTTTGGGCGGGGTGGTCAGCCTTACACACAGCAAGGCCAACCCACTATCCAGTCTGGTCAACCATCTCGACAAGTTGGTCAAACTCAAATTCAATCAGGCCAACCAACTGTCTAGTCCGCTCAGCCATCTGGTCCATCAGGACAACCCTCGGTTGTGCAAGGACAACCCAACACCCAGCAAGCTCAACCTTCTAGGTAGATGGGCCAATCTCAAGCTCAACCAGGACAACCTTCTAGCCAAGTGGCTCAACCCCAATCCTCTCAAGGACATATTTCTGGGCCTGCTCAATCGAGCATGCAAATGGTTGTTTCTTCTCAAGCTCCACCCAGTTTCCAGCCCCAGGCTGGGCCCTAGATCAGGTTGGTCTTCAAATGCAAGTTGGGTTTCAATCTCAACCTCCTTATCAAATGCAACCTGGCCCCCAGGCTCAGTATGGAGCCCAACAACCTTATGGTTTCCAACAATCCCATGGGCAAGCTCAGTTTGCCCCGTACCAAAATTATCAACAAATGTAGGTGAGTCCTTATCAGAATTACCAGCAACAGTATGTTGCTCCTGCAGGTCAAGTTGGTAATCAATGGAATGCTGGGGGGCAAATCTAGGGTCAGTCATCCAGTTATGGCTATAACCCCTATGAACAAAATCCCTATAGATAGAACCCCTATGGGCAAGCTTTGTCCGGACAAAATCAATGGGGGCAACCAACAACTGGTTGGAACCCTGGTGCTACCCCTTACCCGCGGCCACAGATGTCCTTCAATCCTCAGTTACACTTCTTAGCAACATTGGAACTACTAGATGTGTCCAAATTGACTAATGATCCTATTCTTCATAATCCGTACTGGCCACTAGTTCCAACTAAGATTCCCGGTGATTGTCCCAAATTCGATGGCAAAGCTGGAGAAGACCCCCAAGCCCACATTATGACTTATCATCTCTGGTATTCATCAAATTCGTGGCTTGACGATTCAGTCTGGCTCTAACTTTTTCAAAGGACTCTCACTGGCTCTGCTGCTAAGTGGTATATTGAGCTAGCCCGTGGATCTTTTCAAGATTTTAACTCGTTGGCAATGGCATTTTTAACTCATTTTTAGTTGCCAATTCGGTATGAGACAGGAACGCATCTCCTCACGTCTCTTAAACAGGATACGACCATGCACATCTTCGATCATATACATGAATGGAGACGGCGTTGTCGTTTGATTAAGTTTTGGATTCCTGATTATATCTTGACTGATTGGTTAACAAACTCCTTTGTCCCTGCGATCGCACGGGACATCGCTATGGGGGCATGTGTAACTGAAGAGCAGGCTATTGTGCATGCTCAGTACCTTGACTTGTTTTATTCCCAGTCCGGTACCCTATATGATTATTTGCTTGACGCCTCGAGGCCCGGAACTTCCAAAACTTCGCCAAAGCCATCTGTTGACGGTGTCATTGGATTTGTAAATCCGTCCTCTAAGAAATCTTCTGCGAACCCTGGGAAGAAAAAGTCGAATGTTTCGAATGAAAATAATTCTCAGGTTGTGTCTAATTCTGGTAATACTTCCGAGGTTAACGCCGTCCAGTCCACCACGGTGGATAAAGCCTTGAAAGGAAAAAAGAAGGGAAAAGGGAAAAATAAAGTTGATCAACCCAAGCAGGATTACCCTAAACGTCCACCTGAGGAAGGAGCCAAACGCAAACCCAAGTATCCTTGTGTTATTTGTGACGAGGATCACTACACCAAAGACTGCCCAAGGCAGTCTAAAGTTAGTCGCTTGTTGAAAGGTGCTCCTGGGACTCCTGCAGTGCTGAAAGAACCTTTCCCCTTACAACAAACGCAAATGGTGGCTGACCCATCCCAATCCTCTTCTCCCTTTGGTTCTCAAGTGTTCATGGCTGGAACGATTCCCGTTCACATTAGTACTCGAGCAAAAGAATATCCGTCACCTGTCGAGAAAGAGCCTGAGGTCCCCTCAAGCGCTCCTCCACCCAATTCTAGTCCGCTCCATATCGAGAGACCTAGCACTGAGATGCCTATTTGACCCCCTCCTAAAGGTGTACACCAGAGATCTTCTCACAACCCTAATGCTCGTGCTGTTCAGCACTACAACATCGTTCAGGACTTAGCTTAGGCTCCATCAGCTATGTCCGCTCTAGAAGTTCTCCAGAGCTGCCCCTCCCAGAGGAAGTCCTTGCTATCGGCCATTGGTGGCATCGACCTGGCCGACTCGAATTTGATCACTTTTGATCTCGAAAGCCATGTACCAAGACTACCTCATCAGATTCCCTTCCTCATCCAGGTCATCATCAACAATAAAACGATTCATCGTACAGTTATTGATGAAGGTGCTTCAATTTGCATTATGTCTGTTGCTTGTTGGAAGGTTATTGGTTCTCCGACCTTGAGTCAGTTTCCTACAACCTCGGAAGCCTTTGATGGGAGAGAGTCTCTCCCTTATGGTATCCTCCAACGCTTGCCTATTACTTTGGAAGGGAAGACTGTCGAAGTGGAAGTTGAAGTCGTTGATGCTAATCTAACTTACAACCTCCTTTTGGGCTGAAGTTGAACATATGCCGTGCGAGCCGTGGCTTCATATCTATTTCGTGTCATTCGTTTCCCTCATCAGGGGAAGATTGTCATAGTAGACCAGCTGTCTTTCTTCACCTCCTCTTCTGAAGGCAACGTGCCTTTTGTGGAGCATACCTCCATTCCATTAGAGAGTGTGAGAGTTGGGCTCTTTAAAGACCCTGCCCTCATGGGTGTCTTTTCACTCCCACCTCCGAACATCGCTCTTATCAATATGATTTCTGTTCGTTCTGATCCTTGGGTTCTTCCCCCCATTGACCAAATAGAATCACGGGGCGATGAGATGCCGTTGAGTCCTGCCGAGCTCAACTACGTCGAGATTATTTTTGTATCGGCTCCCCTTCCTGATTCTGCTTCTTTGAGCAGAGCTCTTGACTCGTATGCTCATTCCCCTTGGCTTGGAGATTATGCTTCTTCGGATCGTTTAAAGGAAAAATTTCCTTTTGATGAAGCCATTATCAGGACTATGTCTCTCGAGGAACCACCTTGGTTCAATCTTCACCATTGTTCCTCGTTCCTCCCTACCCATTGGGAAATGCTTGCCTGTCTCGAGCGGTTTGCTCAGTGTCTACCCACACAACCCCTTCAGACACCCATCCAAGTATATCAAGTCTCCTCTGAAGGGAACATGGAAAACATCACGTAAACCCAGTCGATCGACATCTTTGTTAAACCAGGGATTGTCGAGCATATCCATGTTGGAGTAACTTGTACTCCTGAGGAAATTCAGCTTTATACTAGTCGTTTTCGTGAATTTTGTGACCTGTTTGCTTGGTCTTACGAAGAAATGCCTGGCATCGACCCAAGTATTATGGTGCATGAGATACCGACGTATCTGGGAGCTAAGCTTGTCCGACAACGTTTATGCCCTGTGCACCCCCGAAAGGCTGCAGCCATTAAAGCGGAAGTTGAAAATATTCTCAAGGCTCGTTTTATCTACCCCATCCCACTCACAGATTGGGTTTCCAATATCGTCCCTGTGAATAAAAAGCAGGGTACCATCAGGGTCTGTGTTGATTATCGTGATATTAATTGAGCCTGTCCCAAGGATAACTATCCCACACCCTTCATTGACCAGCTCATTGATGAGTATGACGGAAGTGAACTATACTCGTTTATGGATGGTTTCTTTGGTTATAACCAGATTAATATTGCGCCAGCCAATCATCACAAAATTGCCTTTATTTGTCCATGGGGCACTTTCGCCTACAAAAATCTCCCTTTCGGTTTGAAGAACGCTGGTGCTACCTTCCAACACGTGATGTCCTATGCATTCCAAGATATTCAACACATCGTGCAACCTTACCTGGATTATCTACCAGCTCATTCAGCTAAGCGTCAGGACCACCCCGCTCATCTTTGTGAAATCTTTCTCCATTGTCGACACTACCGTATTCGACTCAACTTGCATAAGTGTGTTTCCTGCGTAGAATCTGGTAGACTTCTCGGGTTCATCGTCTCCCGAGAGGGAATCTGTTTGGATACCCTTAAAGTCGAGGCCATTCTGAATCTCCCTCCCCCTGCTTCTTTGCAGCAATTGTAGAGTTTGCAAGGTAAAGCAATTTTTTTACGACGCTTCATTCCGAACTATGCCGAGGTGGCCAAAGGTTTTACGCGATTACTAAAGCGGGACACCCCTTTTTGCTGGGATGTCGCCGCTCAAGAGTCCTTCGAGCACCTCAAGGCTCTCCTTATTTCTACTCCTTTGTTGCGTCCTCCTAATTACCATCATGATTACACTTTGTATCTGGCCACTGTCGATACCACTATTGGCATGGTTCTCATTCAAGATGATGATGATGACATTGAGCACATCATTTATTATCTCAGCCACAATCTATTAGATACAGAATCTCGATACGCTCACATCGAGAATTTCGCATTGGCCACCGTTTGTGCTGTCCAATGTTTCCGCCATTATATCTTGTTGCACACTACGGCAATGATTTCTTATTGCAACCCGATGACGTACATTCGGTCGCTTCAGCTACTGGGGGCAAGTACTCAAAGTGGATTGTTATCCTCCAAGAGTTTGACTTGGAATTCACTACTGCCAAGTCCAAGAAATCCCTCGTCTTTGCTGAATTGTTGTTCTCTTTGCCATCTCTTACTGCGCCCTCTCGGTTAGAGGACCATATTCCAGACAAAACCCTCTTCTTAATCAACACCCTCGATCCCTGGTACGGGGATATCATTGTCTATTTACAAACGTCCTCTTTTCGTCCCAAGACATCTAAGGATGCTCGACGACGGATTCGCCATCAATCTCAACCATATCGCATTATTAGGGACAACTTATACCGTCTTGGCGCTGAGTCTGTTCTCTGCCGATGTTTAACAATCAAGGAAGCTGAGCGAGTTTTAAATGACTGCCACTGTGGCGCCTGTGGTGGTCACATGTCTCGATATGCTACTGTTCAGAAAATCCTCCGCGCTGGTTACTTTTGGCCCTCCATCTTTAAGGACTGCATTCTTGCCGTTTGCTCTTGTCACGAGTGCCAAATCTACCAACGGAAGATGCGTGCGCCTCTCGCCCCATTGCACCCCGTTGTCACCATCGGCCCTTTTGCCAAATGGGGCATTGATTATATGACCTATAACCCTTGCTTGGCTGGGGGGCATGGGTATATCATCGTTGCCGTTGATTACTTCACAAAATGGGCCGACGCAATGCCCACATTATCTGAATACGGTCACACCATGGCGTAGTTCTTATTTAATGATGTTATCTCACAGTTCGGAGTCCCTCAGGCCATCATCACTGATCACAGCAAGCATTTCCGTAATCATATGATGAATGAGCTTACAACCCAGTTGGGATTACGGAACGATAGCTCGACTCCATACTATCCTCAGGCCAACAGCCAAGTAGAAGCCGTCAACAAGGTTCTAGTTACGATGCTTCAACGAACCATTGGCATGCATAAGTCCAACTGGCACTTGATGTTGTTCTTTGCCTTGTGTGCCTACCGAACGTCGGTGAAGGATGCCACCGGTTTCACTCCTTTCCAATTGGTTTATGGACTGGAGGCTACCCTTCCCATCAAGTGTGACATCCCTTCTTTAAAATTAGTTGTCGAATTATTCCCTGACACTACTCCAGTAGAGGAACGCCTTCTTTACCTAGAGCGGCTAGATGAAACTCGTCAACTAGCCTCTCTAGCTATCGAAGTACAGAAGAAGAGAGTGAAAACTCACTTCGATCACGCTGTACATCCTTGTTCTTTTGTTAAGGGAGATTTAGTCCTGCTCTACGATCAAGCCAATGATAAGCTGGGGGCAGGCAAATTTGAACCCATGTGGCACGGGCCTTATATTGTAAAGAGAGTTTTGCAGAAAGGGGCCTATGAGCTGATTGACTACGAAGGGAATCCTCTGGATAAGCCACAGAATGGGATTTACTTGAAAAAATATTATGCGTGAATTCCAGGCACTCTGATTTCTACATACGTGTGCTTTAGCAAGTGTGTTGTGTGTGCATGTTTTCATGTTTTGGCTTGGTGCGTCGATGTGATTTCCGCTTATTGTGTCCTTTTTCTTCTTGTACAGATGTCTGGTTTGCCTTACGTTGGTTTCGCCGATGGTGCCTCCCGTAGTACACACAACCTATCTTCTGTGACATGGGAGATCTACGATCCTCATGGTGAGCTAGTAGACCTTCAAGGGGTTTGTCTAGGTTGTACCACGAAAAATGTTGCTGAGTATAGTGTTGTTATTGAGTTACTGGCCGAGGCGATCAATCTCGGTATTCAGACATTGGTTGTGAAGCTGGATTCTCAGCTTGGCATCCACCAGCTCAATGGGTGATATTCCGTCAGCGACCATCGGATTCTAAGGTTATATCTACATCCTAAGTTTTCAGAAAGGAATTTTGATTTCATCACATATCAACACATTCCAAGACGATTAAATACGTTAACTGATGCATTAGCCAATTATGTATTAGACATACATTTGCATAACATGTAATTAAAATAGCAAAAGAAGCATAAAAAACACAATAAACCATAAGCATAT